>VZRS01006855.1:4600-41796 GCA_013398055.1 Ifrita kowaldi | reverse complement strand
TTCACCAAACAATTCAGCCTGAGCCCCGCTGCAAACTAGCTGGATTATTTTTCTCCTCGTTCTCCGCTTGTTTATGGCTGACGCTATCTCGCCTGCACCGATCCCTCGGTTTCATTATCTCTCCTCGCAGACGGACCGTGGCTTTCGTTCTTCACAGGGCTTCTCTCTGCTGGTGCTATAGCTCCCTCTCTTCTTCCCAGCTCTGCATCCCTCACCCTTGCTCACAGGTGATGTTCACAAATTGATCCCACCTCATTCCTCTTAGCCCCTCAGCTCCAGCCCCAGTTCCTCCTGCTGTGGCTTCTCCTTCCCTGAATCCCGTTTACTGTTTTCCAGGTGAGCCTTCCCCAGCAAAGCACTCCACTCCAGCCGTCCTTCCTTCTGCAGTCCCTTCTCCTCTAAAGACCACAGCATTCCATAAAATAAAGCCAAGGGCACTAATAATATTACTAATAATAGTAATATTGTGGCCAGCAGGACGAGGGCAGTGACCATCCCTTGTGCTGTGGCACCTCCAATCCTGGGGTAAGTTTTCGGCCCCTCAAGACAAGACAAACATTGAGAGGCTGGAGAGTGTCCTGGGAAGGGTCTGGAGCACCAGGAGCGGCTGAGGGAGCTGAAGGCTCAGCCTGGAGAAAAAGAGGCTCAGGGGGAACCTTCTCACACCCTACAACTCCCTGACAGGAGGGGGCAGCCGGGTGAGGGTTGGGCTGTGCTCCCAGGGAACAAGGGACAGGATGAGAGGAAACGGCCTCAAGTTGTGCCGAGACAGGTTGAGATTGGATATTGGGAAAATTTCTTCACTGAAAAGGTGGTCAGACTCTGGCACAAGGTGCCCACGGCAGCGGTGGAGTCACCATCCCTAGAATTGTTCAAAAAACGAGTGGACGTGGTGCTTCACAATATGATTTGGTGGGCACGGTAGTATCGGCTCAAAGGTTGGACTCGATGGTCTTGGAGGTCTTTTCCAGCCGTAATGGTCTGTGATTCTCTATAATCTTTTTCAAAAATAGTAATAGAAAATCTGTGGCCACACAGTTACTGAAATTGAAGCCTGCCCTTTTTTTCATTTCCTTTGTAAGGGTGTTCTGTAACCATGCTGTAACCTATGTTTCTAGTATTATTATTTGGAAGAAATTCGTATTTCCTGACATGCTCAAATATCAAAATAATCTCTAAAAAATTCCAATCAATAGCAATAATTGTTCTGGTTTTGCTGTGACATAGTTGTCTCTTGAATTCCAGCTAATGGCTCAGCTGATCAATATTGTATAGCGAGTGCTGCTTACCATGCAGCTCTTACATAAACACTGTTGAGAAGAGAGAAATCCCTGAGCTGACAGAGCAGAAAGGCAGGATGGCCTCCTGGGCTTGGCTATTAATTGATAAATTTACTAAAACTTCTTTCCAACCTTTTTATTGATTCATCTAAATGTACTTTAAGTTACATTTTTACTTCGTACAGGACAATGAATTTATTTAATCTGCAGGGTTAAAGAAGTGCAACAGCTTCCAAGGATTCAAAGGCATGAGGAAAAAGGAAAAAAAGTTTTTTACCTCATTGGCAGAGAATTTAAGGTAAAACTACCTGTGTTTTAAAGTTTTTTAATGTAAACCTGTAAGATTTATGTTTGGTGATTTGAACTTCGAGATTTAAGAGGTACTGAAATTCCAGCATAGATTTTTTGTCTTGTTCCCCCATGCTCAATAAAGCGGGACTTTGTATGTTCTTAGAATAAACAGAATCACATCAAAGATACTGGCTACATCACAAGTTTTCACTGAGTGACCCACATGATCCCAAATTTTGTCTGGCTACTGGTCAGAGACAGCTTTTGATCTCCGCTAATAAAGTAGTTCCTCTTTCCCAGCTTTTGTTTATGGGTTCGAAGGAGGGAGATGGGATGAAAGGAGATATCTGACTTGTCAAACCCTCCTTTGGTAAACTTCTCATCAGAATTTCAAGGTTGTGCAGAATCCTTGCTCCCCCAAGGAAGCTCCCATTAGATTTTTAACCTGTAGACTCTCATCCTGCTGTCCTCCACTTGATTTTTTGGGTGAAACAGTTGCCCAACACTCACCAGCCCAGCCATTCCCTGCCTTCCCCTGTCGTTATGAAGCCCCATGGAAACACCCTGCACATGCAGTCAAGGAACAGTTCTCTTCACTTTCATTAGCTCTGCTCTGGCTGGGACAGACCTCATGCTGTCTCCTGAAACACTGAATTTTTAATTTCACTTTGCTGTTATTGTGTAAATTTGTCTCCGTTGAATTCAGGTAGCAGATTAAATACATGAAGCAGAAAACCACAAATGCCAGTGATGGTTGGGCTCATTTTAAGTGTGACTGAGATTTGTTTTAGAGAGCAAGAAGTGATTTGAGGTTGTATTTGTTATTTCCTCAGCACCACCACCACCTTCTGATTGGTTTTTATCCAGGACAGGTATAACAGCCAGCGTGTCCCTCTAACGCAGCACCTGAGTGGGTCATGTCTGTGACATCCTTTAAGGAAGATGCTTCCTCTGGATCACTTTCTTAGCGACCACAATGAGCCATCCTGGTAGAGCTGGGAGCCTCCATGCAGTCTAGATCTTGGGTCCTGGGTTCATTCTGGTGTTGGTTGTGCTGGTTCCCTGTGGAGAACTCTGACCAGCCTTCCAAAATACTCTGTTACAGGTTTCCTTTCTCAGAGACTGAGTTAGAGGAAATATTTCACGGAGCAATAGCTGGGCAAATGCAAATCCTACTTGCAGAGTTCTTTTAACTTCAAGCCACTAAATATACATATTTAGTCTATGGAACTGAATTTACTTCCCCTCTCAGAAGAACAAGCTTTGTCAGCTGTAATGATGAGCTGTTGTTTGACGTTCATAATATTGTACTTCACTCCTTATCTGATGGAGCCACGCAAAGCCATTTAGGGGGTTCTGAAATGTGACAACCCACATGATGCTTTTTTAGACTTCACAAACCGCCTTCACAAGGCAGGAGAATATGACATGGGAACGGCTGGCTGGAACAACAGCGTGCCTTAATGCCGGCGGGGTTGCTGTAGCTGGGGAGGAGGCATGCTCTTTGGAAGTTTGCAGCTTTTATTATGTGCTGTCAGAGGAAAAACTTGCAGCCCAAAAAGAACAGGCATCATGGATGCCATGGGTGGCAACTATGGGGATTATTGATCCTGTCTGGAAACAGCGTGAAGATGGAGGCAAAGATGTTAAAACCTTTTTGGACCATCCACAGACAGAAGGGCTCAAGGGAGACAGCTCAGATGCCCCATTTCTTGATTTCTTACCTTAATAAACAGCAAGATCTCACTTTCTGACAGACTTCTGTATCTTCATCCTTGCTGACATGCATAGAATTCATTGCAAGCTTTGTTTTGAATCCTGGAAGCCTCCAGGTAAAAGAACTCGTTTAGAAAAACCAAAACTCAACAAATCTTCTGACTTCTTTTCACAGACTAAGAGGTAAACATTGGCAAATATTGTGAAAGACTGTTACTCCTCCATGGTTTTAAAAATTATAAAGTATCACGATGCTTATTTCACTTTTCCATAGCAGAGGAGCACAAGGGTTACCTTTGACATCTTTTCCATACAAACCCACGGAAGCTGAGTAAGTGGGTGGTGCATTCTCACTTCCTTGCAGTGGCCAGGTTGGTTTTGTGTTCTGTATTTCCATCCTTTTGAAATTGCTGTTCAGTTTATTCATATCACTGAGAGGATTTCGTATCCCAGATGAGATGCACAGATTAAATAAGCAAGTAAGCAGTAGAAGATCTCTTTATGTGACTCAAGAAGGAGGGTAAGTCCCGGTCTGGATGAGTGGGAATCTCTGGCTCCCCTGGGACCAGAATTTTACTTGCAGGCTTTATGGTTGTCTCATTGGAGTGGTCTTTTTGCCAAAAGCAATGCAGAATATTCCACTTATCTGACAAAATGTCTGCCACCAGGAGGTGGCTTCACTCAAATGTACATTTCTGTAAGATGAAAACAAACTTAAGTTTATTGCTCATTCCATTCACAACCAGAAGTTCTCCTGGCTTGCCGAACTGCTGAATCAGCTTGGGTACCTCACCCTTGAGTCAGCACAACCCAAAATAGAAACTTGCTCCATTTCCGAAGAGAGGAAGTACCACTGTTGTCTGCAAATACAGCCACATCTGACATACTTTTATAGCTACAAACACTCGATAGAGGGACTTGCATGGCACTCTGCTGCTTTAAAAAAAAAAAAGGAAGTAAAAAGGCACTTTCTCGTTCAAAATAGGAGTGTTAGGGTTGCTGTGAGTGGGACTGTGTGGGTGTGGAAGTCCCAAGGAATAAAGAGCAGGAGAAGGGCTTTACAAGTGGCAGTCATTGATGTCACCTAGCCTAGCCCTGCATCAAGCTCCCACTTCACCTGCCTGCTGTTTCTCAGAATGTATAAATTAGGGAGACAAGGGACAGGGTATAACCAAACTGAAGCAAAGTCTTAAGCCATTAGGAAATAATGGCAAGAAAACAGGGTAGAAGCTCTAAAACACTGACTGGAGATCAGCTACAGTGGTCCTTATCCAGCATTCCCAAGGTAGAGCTGAGTCAGTCCTGCTGTCATGAGGTAACTCTGCTTTATAGCACAGCACAAACCAGCAAAAACCTGGGGAAATGACCAAGGGCTGCAGTCAAATAGTGGGAATTGACTCTAAAGTCATCAGCAGGACTTCATGAGTAGGTGGAAGGCAGTGAAAAGGCACATAAAAATAGTCCTATGTGATACAAATGAGGGAGGATTTTCTGTGGCTCCAAGTCAGGACAAGAAGAATGACGATAATGCGAATTCTCTCGATCTGCCCTTCTCAAGCTCTGCAGTTTTTTCTCTTGCAAATGAGCATCTGTGGTTTTTGGCATCCTGCAAAAGGACCCCAATTGTCAAGCAGCACTGGTGTGCCCCCTTCCCATGGGTGCTCCTGGTTTTCCCTTCCTGCATGCTGCAGGATGGTGTCAAGCTCTTCCTGGTCCAAGCAAACGACTGTTTCTGGCGCTTCCATTAAACATGTCTGAACTGGCTCTATTTTCCACAAGGAACAGGCCATTCCAACAGGTAGACAAAAACCAATAACCCCTTTCAAACCATGGGCAGACAAGACGTGACCCTTGGTACAGGATTTTCCTGCAGCACTATGGAGGAGACTGTAGAGATTTGAAAAATCTGTCATTTCTGCAATGGTGTGTGAAGGTTGCAACACACAGTTTTACCGTTTTCAGATTTTTGCAATGGTGCAGTTGCAAATTGAAACATGTTTTATATTTAGTGTTTTGAATTATTCAGTTGAAAAGAGGTGAGGGTGAGGATTTACAGGTATAATTACAGGATTATGCAGTCACCTCGTGCACACGCTGCAGGTTTGGGAGGGAGACCTGCAAATCCACAGAGAACCCCAGCTAAGGAATTGCATGTGCCACAAGCAATTACACAACGTAAAACTTTGTGAAACATTTGCTATGTGTGCACCAAGCCCTTCTTAAATTTAGGTTTCTGGGAAGAAGAGGATTGCAGGGGCATTTTTGTGACCTGATCCCTCGTCTCGGTTGATCTGCGATGGAAAGGTGACCCCGAGCATGGCTGAGCTGGGAATGGATCTGGTGAGGGCCACTGCTGTCCGAGCCAAGCAGAGTGTTCCCAACTGCATCCCTGAATAGATTCACTTGCTCTTTCCCTGGCTCTATTTTAGCCACAAATCTGTTATTCTGCCCTGTGAGTGCCAACATTTTTTGAAAAATAACCAAACCCAGTAATACTGGATTTCTGGTGCGTTTTTTTCCTCCCAAAAGGGTTGAAGTGAACATTCTTCTCACCTATACCTAGGACTTCATCTCTGTGTCTGCAACTCCGGTGACATCCAGAAAGATACATGACCCTCACTCCTTCAGTGGAGCAGATGTATCTCAGCAACTTAGCAGTGATGTGACAAGGATGAAGTGAAAGGCATTGAGAAACTATTATATCAATTTTTAGTTTGTATTTAAGACAATTTCTACACTCGTTTGTGTTCTCAAGCTTGGAAGAAGTTCACTTCTGTCTGCAAACACAGGAACCAGTCGTTACTTCAATTTATTGTAGTGGTGGTAGGATTAAGACTGGGATGAAACAAGAAAAAGTCCTACAGGGCAATTTATAGAACCAAACAATCATGGAATGGTTTGGGTTGGAAGGAACTTTAAAGATCATCTTGCTCCAACCCCCTGCCATGGCAGGGACACCTTCCACTAGACCAGGTTGAATGTGAAAGCAAACACCTTCCAAAAAATCATGTTTAAAACTGAGCATGAATGCATGTTTGTGCCATGTGCCTTGTTCTGTTTCCAGAAGGGAAAAAAAATGGGAAGAAAATGTTGCTGAGAACACGAAAACATAACACTTTGGCAGAGGTGGTTATCACATCTTCCAGGCATTTTTACCTATGGTGCTGCCCTGACAACTGCAGTGTATTGTGGAAATAAAATGTGAAGTTGCTCAGGACTGGGTCCTGCTGGTTGTGGATGAGGCAAGTACATAAATACCTTTTGACAGAGGTAAGAGGGAATGCTTTCTTCCACAGGGAAAGGGGAGTAGTGGTTCTGGGAACTGAAAACAGCAAATGTTTGTTAAAAAGGGGAGTTGGGGAGCAGGACAAGGTGGCACATAGAACACAGTGAAAGGTCATGGAGGGAGAAATGCTACAATCCAGCATTTATTGGCTGAATGTAACCAGGATTTAGGAATGGGGCCCGAATCCTTTTATAAACCAGGAAGCTCCTTGAGTTGGGTGAATGGGTGAACCAACAGTCACTGTCAATAAGCAAAAATCAAACAACCCTCGTGCTTTGTGGCACGTGTTAAACTCTCAGTGGAACAGTCAGGAAAAATCCCACGACAGGCTTCCCAGCAATTTCCCACCGAAGGTTTCCTCCAGACTGCAGCTTCCAGAAGCTCTGCATGATTTGTACCTGTGAGAACTGCTCAGAGGTTGTTTTGGTAGATTCAGACAGATGAGTTATTCACCAAAGGGAGCTTGGTGCAGACCATGCTACTATGTGTGATCTCACGCCTGAAACTGTCCCACAGCTTGTCTATTTATTTGGGAAATTAATTTCTAGAACACTTGGAAAACAAAACCGGGAGTTGAAATTGCCTCTCAGTGTTTCTTCAGTCTGAACAAAAAAACAAACAGGCCCATTGTGTGTCTTATGTGTTCAGTCAAAACATCTCAGTTATTAATGTTAAATTCCTGGGTACCTGGAGAACCTGTTCCTGAATAAGCTACGAAGCTGAAGCCTGGCTGAAATTATTAAAGTAAGGTATCCCACCATCTTCAGCTGAAGGATTTTCCACGATTCTGCAGTGATTTTGGGAGGCAGAGACATGTGGCCAGAGAAAGAGAAAAGGCTCCAGCCATGCACCAAGGAAGTGGGAGCTGAGAAGCAGATTTATTGTGCTAAGTGGCTTTTTCCTGTCTGCTCATTTCTCCTCTTTTACCATCCTTGTTTCCATTCCTTCCTCAGCTTTGGCTCTGTTGACGAGCAGGGAAAATATTCTACTCCCCTTTCACAGTTGTAACACATATTCATTAAGTCTCATCCTATTCTAACCCAAATAACTATTGCCACGTCTGATTTTTTATTTGGACCATTCAAGCTCTTAATGAAGGATTTGCCCTTCATCTGGATCTCTTGCTTCCTTTTCTCATTGCATTCAGTTCACAGTCAAGTCCCATGGACTGCTTTTGAGACACGCTGAGTGGAGGTGTGTGGATTTTTACCAGATTTTTCTCCTGCCCTGTCTCACCCCTCCAGACGCGCTGCTCGCACCAGGAGGCACCAAGTCCATCAGCCTCAAACTTCTTCTTCCAAGCCAGAAATGTGGCAGAGCTCTTAGAGAGATTATCATCTTCCTGACCTCAGCCTGAGTGCAGACCAGCCCACAGCCCACCTCTGCCCTTAGATGAGCAGTTGTGCTTCTCTAACCACAGAAACTTCAGCAACACGGAGTCACTGCCTTCATTCTTCCCCAAAAGGCAACGCAGTGACAACTTAGTGGGAAGATGTTTCTCTGTCCAGCAGAACAGAGCTTCAGGTGGCCACTGTCTGGAGCCCACCACCTCTGCACTGCTCAGTGTCCTATGAGAGGATGCAGATACAGAGTTTTTGGGCTGAGGTCTTATTTAAATTATATATTAGCCTGAAAAATGAACACACAGGAATGAAGGATGCTCCCAGTGTCCGTGGGTGCTGCAGCAACGTGGGGCTGACAGCAGGGATGGTCTGGGCTGCTCCATCCTCCTGCATCTTAAGACAAAGACGTGGCAAACACCGTGGACTGAAAGAAGTCCCTTTTATAGGCCTCAAATCTTACAGAAAATAAAGAGCTACAGGGCTGAAGAAACCTCTTAGGCTGGAAATGTATTTAGTGTTTCTGCAGCATAGGGAGAACACAAAGCTTCACTTAGCAGAAGCAGCCAAATCCACTGGACTGTGGGGTTGGAAGACTTTTATGTCTAGCAAGTAATAACTGTCTTTAATTAGCTTTATTTAGACGATAGATGTCAATGTCGAGCTCTCTCAGTGAAAAGGGCAGAATGTCCTTAGTGGGAAATGTGATTTTTGAAGCCTGACAGCATAAAACCAGCGGGAAGGTTTGTGCTCAGACTGCTGGGGAGAAAAATCACCTTTGGCTCAACGAAACAGGAAGGATTTCAAGCCCACAGCAGAAGTTTTTCAAGAAACTAATGAAAATGGAGGATTATAGTTTAAACTGTTTTGCAATCGCTGGCCTCAATCCTGCAGACACTTTTCACGCACACTCAGCTTTATATCCATGGTTGGTTTTGCTGACCCACATGGGATTATTGACACCTGGAGACAGAAGTGAAGGCCAGACTGTTTACAGAGCAGAGTTTAAACTATAGCATTTTAATCAAAAAAAATGACATTACATCAAGGTCTGCATAATCGGCTCATTGGGATCCTTTATGTTTGAAAAAAAAAAAAAAAAGCTGAGAAATTCAGGAATTAAGATTCCTGAGGTGGTCTCAGATCCGCTCCCTTGTGTGAATAGGACCTTTTGTTATGCTGGATCACAGCACTGGGCCACAAAACTTACTCAGCAAATATTAAAAAACCCCCAAGCTTTATAAAATTTGAATCTATGGCTCACATGAAAATACTGTCTGCATTTCTTTCCTCTCTAAAAAAACTGTGTTTGACCACTACCTGAGACTGAACGGTTTCCCCTCATCGATAGGGAACAACTAATTGGGAAGAAAAAAATTGGTTTATATATTTTTTTTTTTTAAATTTTTTTTTCTTTTATATCTTGGGAGTATATTGTACCTGCCATGAACCAACTTTTTGAAACCCCCAAAACAGGAATAAATCCCCTCTGCAAGCTCTGGTTCCACCGTTTATCAGGCTGTTGGTGCAGGAGCCAAACTGCCATTGGGCTGACTCACATTTTGGCATTTTGTGTTTATATACATGATGACAATGTTTGCAAGCAACAGGGAAAAAACCCTGTGTTCATCAGCACCATAATCCTAGCAAAACCTTTCCCTCCTCAGCTGCATCAGCAGAGCCTGGGGATGTGGCCAGAGCCACAGCCTGGTGTGGGCATTGTTGTCACCGCCCTTTGCCACTCAGCACTGAGTGCACCCAGGGCATTCCCACAATCCTCACGTTGCATCCCAGACCTCCAGCTGGCCAGGCCCTGCGGTTGCCAGCGCCCCAGCTCTGCCCAAATTTGGGCACACCTGGTGCCCCTCTGCTCTGCCCATCCATCCTGGCCCTCTGCGATTCTGCCAGCGTTCTTTGCGGCTCTGGAAAGCCAGCTTTGGCACTCAGGACACCTTCCACATGATCTTTATCCCCCCAGGTCCAAAATTTTCAATGTAGTATTCCTGGCACCGGTATTGTCCTTGACACAGGTTTTATTTTTATCTCGCTGCCCCTTTTTATCTCCAGCTCCCTTGCCCTAAGTCTTGTCTTGGTTTTTTTGCCTTTCCCCAGGTTTTAAGGACCTGATGGGGACTCTGGCCACAGAATGACCTGGCAGACCTGGCTGTACATGGCTGTCACTCCCACCTGCCTCTCCTGGCACTCCATAAACTTTAACCACAACTTCTGGCTGCATCACAGTCCTGTTGGTCACTGGGAAGAGACAGAAGAGGCTGCCCCTTCGGGCCCTGCTACCACAGTTCCTCTCACTGTCCTCTGGCTCAGGCTGACCCATCACTACCTGCCCCACATCTCACCCCTGACATCCTGCCTCATCCTTTTCCAGGTGAAGAACCACAGCTGGAGTAAAAGAGGGGGAAAATGCCATGGGAAAACCCTGTCCTGGGATGCAATAACCTCCCAGCCCGTTCAGCTTTGCCACATGATTGTTCTTGTCAGCACAGCTCTGCCACAGAGCTCGGGCTGTGCTGGGCCCTGCAGGGTTGGAGGCCGGGCTGGCTCTCCTGGAGCATTTGGCTGAGGTCTGTCACCCATTGACTTGAGCAGGAGCAGGTCTCAGCTGCTGAAAATCCCATCCAGATATGCTGCAAAGTGGAAATAATTTGTTAAATGCTTTATGTTGGGGCAGTAGCACCCCTTTCTCTTGCAGAAGCATTCAGACATCTGCCCACGGAGAGAAGAAAAGAGAGCATCAGGATCCAACTAGGTGAGCAGATACCCAGAGCACAGCCTTGATTTTGGCCGGGGCTGGGGCTGCAGCTGCAGCTGACACGAACTTTCCACCGGTGGCAATGGGTCAGAGGCAGCTGGGGCTCCTTTCCTCCCTGCTCCAGCCCTCACCTTTGGGAGCTGTGGGCAGGATTAAGGAGAAAAAGCAACGTATGGGTCATGGGAAGAGGGAAAACAGAAGCAGCTCGGACAGCCGCAGAGGAAACGGGGGACACAGATGTCTGTGGAAAGCTGAAGCCACTTAGAGAGGATGCGTTTACTTGTATTTCCTTCCACTAGAGCTTAATTGCAATGTTTTTGAATGACAGGTAGGATGGGAGTTGGGCTTCTGCCTAAGCACTTCTGCGTCCTGCATAAACGTGCTGAATTTAATATTAACAACAATTAATCACAGCTACCGGGGAGCAGCCGGAGGCATTCCCTGCCCTGGGAGTGCTCAGTTTGCATGCTCGGCCCCACCAACTCCCATCCCCAGGCCAATGGCATGGGAAAGTTGCAAGGAAGCAAGGGCCTTCCCTGTGCTGCTCAATTTCAATCCGGAGCTGAAGTGGTGGTGGCACCAGCACCCCCTTCCCATTCCCTCCAACAGCCTTTGGTGGGAATACAAGTGGTTTTGGACAGCTCATGTCTGTCTTGTGGATAGGAATTGGCCTCTTGCCACCATCTCACCCACATTCCATTTTCCCTCTCTTTGCCCCAAAAGGCTACTGGGATAATCCCAGATCAGAGCAGTGTGTGTGGGTTAGGGTGGATTGCAGGTTTGCTGGGATGCTGATGGATTTCTCCTGTTGTTGATACCAGGAGTCCTTCTCTCATTAGCAGCACTAATTGCTCATTCCATGTTTTGCACAGGTACATTTTGGAATGGCTTGTCTTGCATCCTGTAATTAAATGACCACTAATGAACGTGTTAGAGAAGGAGCAGCTGAAAGCTCCAATCCGTGCTGAGCATCCAGAGAATAACTGCTGGGAATTCACTGTGATGTGGCACCAAGTTGCTGCCTGGGCTGCAGCAGCTCCTGGCCAGGGACAGCAGCGTGGAAGCACCCTGTCATCCCTCCAGCCTCTGCTCTGCTTAGATGTACCCCCAGGCCCTGACCCACCACCCCCCACTTTTCAGGGGTGACATTTGCTGGACACCTCATGGAGTGAAAATCCCCTTCCCAGGGCTCCAGGCTGCCCTGGCTCCTCTGATGCTTGTCCTGAATATGACCCAGGCATACTAAAGTGAATGGTGATCCCTTGGGACCAATATCCAGGCTTTTCCCATCTCCCTCAAGCAGACAATCCTTTTGGATATTCCTTTTCCCAAGGCAGACAGCTCCAGAAGCGGGCTTGCTCCCCATCCTTCACCCTGTCTCCTCCAGGAAACACCAACGTCACATGCAGAGCCCAGTTCTGGGTCTGAGCCTCTTGGCAGCCTGCAAATCCTCCTCCCATGGAGATGTGTGGATGTGGCACCTGGGGACATGGTTTAGTGGTGGCCTTGGTGGTTCAGGATTAACAGTTGGATTTGGTGATCTTAGATGGCTTCTCTGACCTGGGATTCCATTGGTGTCATCCAAGGGAGGTGCTCCCAAAGCCCTTGCACACTCTTCAGGCTTTACTTGCCTTCCTGGTTCAGTGTCCTGCACATCTTGGGCAAAATGTGTTGATTTTGGGGTTCTCCACAGACACAAACTGACTGCAGTGCTCTGGTTTGAGGTGGGAGGTGTCTGTCTGACATGTCCTGAATCCACACGCTGCACATCCACACTTAATGTTGAAACTCTTCCAACTCCAAGCCTGAGCCCAGACCCTGTCCTGGGAGGGACACCAGAGGGCTGGGGTCTGTGCAAGCCAGGATGCTCTTGGGGCTGCACAAAATTCCACAGACCCAAAAAGGAGGGACTTACATGGAACGGGTGTTTTGTTTGCTCCAGGATCTGTAAATGGCAGCTTCAGCCAGTCAGGCATCTGCTGCCAGCAGGGAGAGTGACAGCCCCAGCTCTGCAGTGGGCAAGCGGGTGGGCAGATATTTGGGACCACCTGGGCAGGGAGTGAGTGGCTTCATAAACATGTCACAGCCACTGGGGTCTTGCAATTGCAGCACAGGGCGTTTTGGGGGGCAAGGTTTGGAAGGAGTTTGGCCCCAGCATGGGAACAGCAGAAAGCAGGCTGGGTGGGGACCTCACCATGCAGTGGGCAGAGCACCAGGGCTCCCCCAGCTCCCAGCAGACCGTTCCAAAGGCTTTTGTTATTTTTCTGATAATTGGATACACGATATTTTCACCCCTGCAAGAGGTGCCGCCGAGGGGCTGAGGTGGTGGAGGACAACCAAAAGGGACTGCAAACCCCTTGGCTGGTGTTTGAGGAACTTCAGGAGACCTTCGGAAAACTTGGTGGGAGAACCCTGGGCGCTGGCAGGATCCGGCTGCCGCCAGGCTCTCGGCAGCACCGGCAGCTCTTCCCCAGCACTGTCACTATGATAAATGTTTGTCTTTTCCGTCCAAGAGATACAGCAGAGCCGCTGCCAGCACCATGTCTCAGTGGAATTGGGGTTCGCACTGCCAGGAGCGTTACCGGCTCATGATTCACATCTTTACAGCAGCTTTGGAAGGAAAATGTGCTTCTCGCCAGGCAGACCTTCACGCACGTCGAGATGCCACAGTTTTTCCAGACTTTCCAAAGGAAGCCACAGCCAAGTGAGACATTCCTTCTCTTCTTCCAGCTTTCTTGGAACAATCTTCTTTGATTAGTGAGTGAGACAGATAGTTGGAAAGAAAGACAGACAGACAGGCCGGGAATAGGGTTATAATGAGCAGTTTGCATGAGCCCCAGTCGCCGGTGGGAGGGTACATCCATCCGCCCCTCACTGGGTGGCTGCTGAGAGCCCCTGCTGTACGCTGTTGTCCCCCACCCCTTTGTCCTCCTCCATGGTCCCCAGCCCCTGTCCTCCTCTATGGTCCTCCACTCCTGCCCTCCTCCATGGTCCCCAAATCGCAGCCCTCCTCCACGGTTCCCAGATCCTGGCCCTCCTCTGTAGTCCCCAAATCCCTGCCCTGCTCTATGGTCTCCAACCTGTTTGTCCTCCTCCATGGTCCCCAACCCTCTATCTTCTGTAGTCCCAACCCAGTGTCCTCCCCCATGGAGGAGTACAAACCCCCTTCTTTCCTTCATGGTCCCTGACCCCCTGCCCTCTGCTGGGATCCCAACCCCCTGTCCTCCTCCGTGGTCCTGGACCCCCCACTCTCCTTCACACTCCTCAGATCCCTGCCTTCCTCCATGATCCCCAACCCCCTGCCCTCTGCTGTGATCCCCAAGCCCAGGTTTTCCTCTGTGGTCCCTGACCCCTGCCTTTTGTCATGGTCCCCAGACAGCATCTTCTGACGCAGGTGGGAGCAGGGATTTGTCTCATCAGAGAGGATCACACTGCCCTGAGACACAAGGCAAAGGAGTTGGGGTTCACTTTGCCTGTTGGGCCTATGGCACAGGGAGACAGGTTGGAAAAGCAGCCAAATGACTCAGGCATGGCTGGCAGGTCCTGTGCAAGGGACAGAGGCCAAAGCTGGGGTGATGGGAGTTCCTGCTCTGCTCCCTGCCGCTGCACCCCCTCAGCCACCCCAGTCCTGGCGCTCTCTCCCACACCAGGAGGAGAAACAAAACAAGCATCTCCAGGGAGTGTGTTTGGAAAATACCAGGTTTTATTAGACAGGCTGATGTTCAAGCTGACAGTTTTATCACAATGCACATGATCGCGGGCATCTACAGGGCCTGTGTCCCAGCTCCCTCCCTCCCACGAAGCTCTTGGGCAAGATGTCCACCCCCTAAATGCTGGAGGGGGTTGGGGTTTCTCAGCAGAATGAAAATGTCTCCCTGCTCCCCATTTTTCCACTCCCAGAATCCCAGAGGTCTTCTAAGAAAGCTCAGTGAGAACTGGGCTGGGAACTACAACCCTCTTAGGACTGACAGCCGCTTGGATCCATGGAAGAGGAGGCATCTCAGTGGCAGCATCTCCCTGAGCCAGCACAGAGCTGGGCCAGTGTGTGTCACAGGGAGCAGGGAACAGACCTCCAGTGCCATGGTTTTGGAAGGAGAGCCCAAACGAACCATATCAGGGAGAAAAGTGTTTTAGCTATCATGGGGGACCCCCATCCAGGACACAGGCACCAGGGCTTTGCACAGGGCGTGCAGGTGCTGCAGGGCAGAGGAAAGGGAGGAGAGGAGGCGACGAGGGCTGGAAAATAAAGCAAGATAAAAGGAAACCAGAGAAAGGATGGGGAGAACGATGGGAGTGGCCTGAGAGCAGAATAACAGTGCCTTCAAGGTCAATACTCCTTGTGGAACAGGGGGCCTTTCCCTGGGTACCCCATGGGCTTTAGGGGGACAGAGGAACAAGGAAAGAGGTGGGGCAATACAGTGCTTGCAAACAGAAATGTTTAAAGGCCTTTGCTTTCTGTGACAGTGACACACAGTGTGACAGCAGGAACAGTGACAACATCAGCCAGTTTCTGTTGGTGATTCTATTCCATTAGCTCTTAAAAACTCATGCAGACCAGCCCGACAGAGGAGAGCAAACGAGAGATGGAGAGGAAAACTGATGAGCAACAGGATCATGGACAAGAAAGAATGCACAACAGCGGAGGGGCAGCAGCACTGGGGCAGGTTTGACACCTCACAGAACTCACAAGCACATCCCTTCTCCCCAGACTGCTCTGGCTGCTGCTCTCTCTGACACTGCTTGCCTTCCCTTGCACCTCTGCTCCCTCTGCACTGCAGGTAAAATCCCTCTTCCTGAACCACGCCCTGCCCTGTGCTTGGACGTAGATTTGGGTCTCAGCTTCATTAGTTCAAATGTCAAGTCCTACCTCGAAGCAGAGGCCAGGAGCATTCAAGTCCCTGCAGCAGTGTCCCCCCAAACTCACCTGGACTCAAGGGGACCTCTTCTTTGCAGCGCCTGGGGGACATGGCGCTCTCCCGGGGCTCCTGCCATAGCTCATGTCCTGTTGCACATGTGGAGACAGGGGGCACTGCCCTTCACACCCTCCCCATCACAACACAGCCTTCCATTCCCAGCTTTCTCTTTCCCTCTTTCATTCCTTTTGCCTTTTTCTTGCCTCAGTCAGCACCTCCATGTCCTCTTGCTTCTGTTAAAGGTAAGTCCCTTTTCTCCAGAGGTTTCCTGGAGAGCAGCGCTTGCTGTGGGTATTTGGCAGGAGGAAGGACTTTCAGCAGGTCCTTGGTGGGCTTGAAGGTGCTAGTTTCCATCAGGACAACATCTATCTCCTGTCTGGTTTGGGCTCAGCTTGGCAGACAGCCATGCTGTCCATGAAGGCCAGGTTTCAAGGTCAGCTGTCCATGGGGAACCTCACCCTGCTCAGGTGCTTCCAAAGCAGTACTCCCTCAGGACTGAGCACCGATGCTCAGAGATGAGCCAAAAAATGGCTAAAAAGGGAGGAGTTTGGAAAGCAAGCCCCAGAAACCTTCCTGGACTGTCCTGGGGAGGACAGATCAACAGGTGGGCAAAAGGGATGTGACTTTTTTCACTTCACAGCTAATTACCCCCCTTCCTGCCTCCCTCCACAGAGCGCAAAAACACGGAGGGCTGACTGAGAAAAGAGCAACATGGACTTGAACAAAGGCAAACTGCCAAACCCTCACCCTTGGAGCCCTGCTGGTCCACAGACAAGATTTGCCAGCACGGGTTTTGAGGTTAAGGACACACATAGGCACAAAGTGCTTTCTTCTGTGCTGGTCCAGGGGAAGGAAACCCTGCTCACATCTCCGTGTGGGACCATCTGATTTGGGATGCTGGCCCTCCTCCTCCAGGACAGCTCAGCCAGTGCTGGCTGCTCCTTTCCATCCCATTTCTTCCTCTGCCATGGACTTGCAAATCCCATCACGGCTGCTTGTCTGGAGCTACAAACGCCCCTGCAAACGCTCCTTCTTAAGTCAAACACCCACATGAAAGCTGCAGAAGATCAAATGAGCTGTTAAGTGAAAGCAGAACTCACCAGGTGACCTAGAAGTCTTGGAAAGAAAAACAAGATCAATATTTGCTGAAATTTGTAGCAGGTTTGTGCCTGAAAACAACAGCTGGGACATGGCCTCTCTTTCCTTGACCAGTACTCCCGGTGATGCCTGGGTTGGTGTGTCACTGCTCTCCCCAGTGCTCTCACGCCGTGCCCTCGTTCTTGCTCCCTCATGGCTTCGGGGATGCAGAGGTTGAAATCCCTCTTCATGCACTCTTGGCACCAGTGGAAAAGCAGCTGCAGTCCTCCCCATGCATTGCTCATACTTACAGCTTAAACATTGCCTTCTACTCGAAAGAACAAAGATAAAATGTCATGAATTCACAGTTTTTATTCTCTTTCTTATGCCCACCCATCTTCCCCTGCCATCGATGTCAACGACTCAAAGTCCTCATCGTACGGTAGCCTTTGCCAGCGCGGCACTCAAAGGGTTAACAAACCACGGCTTCTTGGACAGATAAGACATAAGCTCATTCACCAGTAGGAACACGTGGACAGTTGGGTTGTGGATCACCTTAGGGTTTCCTGTAGCGATTCTTTGGGGTTTCGCCACAGCCAGTGACGTCACAGGAGAGGACATTGGGCTTCTTCCCCAAGCCTATGCTTCCCAAGAGATCGGGAAGCTCACGGGTGATGGCCTTCTCGATCTTCTCTAGGAAACACCCTCCCATGTAGGAACACTGCTGAGACAGCAGCTTAAAACTGGTGATGGGGTTGATGCCAAAGAAGTCCTTGTAAGCCTCGCGGTTGGGAAGGTCAAATTTGCTGACATTGGTCTTTGCCAGAATGGACTTAAAGATAAAGAACCTGTCAGGATCTTCCACAATGTCCCTGAACACCAGTTCTCCATCGCTAAAGAAGGTCATTTTGTCCTTGTAGGTCTGTAGATAGCGATCGACCAGCAGGGCGTGGATGCGCACCCGGATGGCGTGCTGGCGGATGAAGGCGATCTTGTTTTCCATCCTGTTCTCAATCACCTGGTTGAGATCTTCCAGGAGCGATATCTCTTCTTTGAGGAACAGGTCTCTGTGGGTTTCCGGATGGTAGTCATGGGGCCAGAAGGAGCTAACGTACACCCTGGGCGGCTCCGTGACGTTGATGAGAGGAGCCAGGCTCCAGAACAAGGCGCCGTAGACTCTCATCAGCTCCTGGGTAGCCAGGCTGTCGGCTTTGTTCAGGATGATTCGGATCTGAGACTCGCGGCCCTTCAGCTGGCGAAACAGCATTTCCAGCTCCAAGCCCACATCCAGCTTCGTGGGGTCAAAGACAACAAAGATGAGATCGGCTCTGTCAATGAACCACTGGCACACGTCATTGAATGGGTAACCTGGAGGAGAGGAAAGAGGGAAATCCAGAGCAGGATGAGTCCCTTCATCAAGGGATTCATGAACCGTGAGCCTGCTGTGCCTCAATCCCCATTTGGGTTGTATGGGGTGTGAAGCACAGCGGACTTCCCCTGCAGCCTAGAACCTTTTTCTCACATGCTAAAAACACTTTGGAGCTTCTTGGCATGAAAAGCCATCCCTGGATGTCTGGGCCTGTGACTGCCTGTCTCTCTCACCCTTATCTCCAGACCTTCCTCCTTCCTGATGCTGGCCACAGGTTCCTGCTGTTCCTGTGAGCAGATATTGAATAGCAGTATCAGAGAACCATTATGGTTGGAAAAGTCCTCTAAGAACATTGAGTCCAACCATTCCCCTAGCACTGCCACAGCCACCAGTAAACCATGTCCTCAAGTGCCACATCCACACATCTCTTAAATCCCCCCAAGGAATGGTGATTCCCCCACTGTCCTGGGCAGCCTGTGATGTGTCAGGACTCTTCTGCGTTGTGCTTCAGCCACCTCTGTCACCTCAGATCATCACGGCATTTTTTCTGGGGTCCCTTAGAAGAACCCAGTGAACCCCTACCTCTTTCTTGCTGCTTGCGGTTTTCAATGATGCCTGGCGTGTCCACGAAGGTGACTCGCTCCAGCAGTTTGTGGGGGACCTCAATGCCTATCAACTTCTCCAAGAAGTTCTGCCCAAACTTCTCCAGGGGCGAGAAGGAGCGGGCGCTGTCAGCAGCCATCACGATGCCCTCGATGGTCTTCAGCTTGGGGCCGTGCATGATGACAGTGAACTCAGAGGTGGTGGGTTCTGCCCCTGCACAGCAACAAGAGGAGCAGCAGAGGCGTGAAATCCATGCCAGGCTATGGACACAATGGGGCTGGCCTGAGACTGGGAGCATTGGGAGCATCACGCGCTTCTCAAGAGATGCGGGGGCAAGGCAAGCAGCATGAAATTCCTGCCCAGACTTCTTGGGAAGATGTTAGCGGGGTTGTTTTCTGTGGGGACTGGTTTCTCTGGAAGTGGCCTGACTGCACAAGGTGTCGTGGAGAACCATCTCCCGGGAGCCCTCATTACCACAGCACTGATCTGGCCATGGACATTTGCCCTTAGCTGTGAGATGACATCTGTGGGAGCAGGGAGGAAGGAGGGGGAATGGCTTTTCTCCTGGGAGGGTGAATCAGCTGGCTGCATGTGAGGAGGGATGGGGAGAAGAGAAAGGTGAGTTGCCCTTTTGACATGACTGCTGCTCACGGGGTCGGGGTTGGGAGCTGTGAACCCTGTGCTGCAGGATGAGGATGTTGCGGGACAGACGTTCTCCTCCACCCTTGGAGGAGTGGACAGGCTGTGATGGGGAACCTCTCCCTCCACATGGCATGACAGCCAGCTGGCACGGAGCAGATCCCAACCTCCCTGCTGTAACGAGGGATCGAAGACACACGGCTGGGAATTGCTGACTGCACGGATGTGGAAATGCAGGTGCCGGCACCCCCTTGGCAAAGCAGTGAGTGTGGTACCTGTGTAGAGCTGGTAGGGAGTGTTGTCCAGCCCCAGGAGGTAGTTTATCATGGAGGATTTGCCGACGCTCCACGGTCCCAGGAATAGCACCATAGGCTTGGAAGTGATCTCCCCATCTGCGGAGAGGGGAAATAACAAGAGGAAGTGAAGGAACAATAGCCGTTGCCGCCGTGCGATTAACTGCTGGCTGTAACGAGCATCCCATCTGAGCGGCGCGGTGATGCTGCCGGGGAAACAGCCGCCCTTCGGGGCCACCAGCCATTCGCCAGCCAAGGCAGCACCCCGCCGGCTGTGGGAGCAGACGGCCCCGTGCTCTGCGGCAGAGCCCACCTCCCTGCCTGACCTTCTCCGAGGTTTAGCCCTTCTTAGACTACGGAGGACTGGAAGGTCTTTTAAGCCTTGTCTCGGTTCATTCTCTGGTTTAGCCTGGGTGAGTTTGGGGCTGGCTGCGGGGTGGGGGTGTTCTCTGAAGGCAGCCGCGGCGAAGCACAAGACATGCCATGGAGGAGGCCATGCCGCAGCCAGACCGACACCTCGTGCAGTGGGAGCGGCTGTGGATTTGGGAGCAGCGCTGTGGCGCAGGGCTTGGTAAGCGCAGTGCGAGCCTCATGCCAGCTGCCTGCAAGCCTTTCCACCATGCCCTCATAGGGACCTACCCCTGGGCCGTGCCACCCATCCCTCCAGCTGAGCAGGAGGTCACTGCCTGAGTGTGAGCTGGGTGTGAGGCTCCAGCTGGGTGTGGGGAGGGCAAACAGCCCCGCTTTGGGCTTGGGGAAAGGCAAGAGGTGCGTGAACTATGATCCCCATCCTGCATTCTTCAAGTCTCACAGTTTTCTCCATGAGGATGGTGACCTGTCCCTGTGCCATGCCATCAGTCCAGGAGCACAGAGGCCCCTGGACACACGCAGCCAGTGCCCCCAGGAGCAATCCCTGCTCAAACAGGACTCATGCAATCAGCTTCTGCCCACACTGCTCGACCCCCCAGCCCCCAGGACACCACGTAGGCAGCTGGTGGAGCCAAAGGACCCAGGGCCTATGCCAGCTCTCAAGCTGTGCCCAGGACACACAGGAGCCTGTGAGTGCAAAACAGGACAAGAATGGAAGTAAAACGGTGAGTTCCCATTGGTGATAACCAACCCTGTCCTATGCTCAGGGTGGGAGAGGGTCCATCCCATTGCTGCCAGCAGGAGTTCAGCTAGGGGATGGATGACACCAGAGGAGCTGGGAGCTGCTGTGTCAGCTGGAGTGGAGCCTTCCCCCATGGCCCAAGGCAAGGAGATGCCCTGGGCAAGCTGTGCTGCCCTCGGCACCTTCTCTTCATCCCCATGCCTAAGGCAGAACTATTTTCCATGAGGTAGTTGAGAGCCCCTGGTGCTCCATGGCTGCCACCCACGCAGGAGCCAGCAGCTTTCCAGCAAGCCAGGGATCCATCTCCATGGTGGGGGAAGCCACAAAGCCCCCCTGGTGCTGAGCTCCTGCCCCGAGGGTGTTGGAGGGCACTGCATGGCAGCTGCACACTGAACCCATCTGGCCATGGGAGCAGGGACTGGGGAGAACATTCCAGCCTCTTCCTGCTGTATCTGCCCATCACGGGCTCAGCACATCACCTCTGGGGAAGGGAATGGGCTGGCGGCATCTCTCCATGAGGCACTGCTGCATCCATGCAGCTCAGCCCTCCTTTTCAAAGCAGGGCAGCACCTCTGAAGCAGAGGATGGATGGCTCTTCCTGCACCCCACTCCCTGCCTGGCAGCTGCAGGAATCCAGCCTTGTCTTCTCACATGGGACCAAAACAAGTGTTGAAACCTTGGACTCTCATTATTAATCATTCCTCTGCTGCTCTGTCGCCGCTGCTCTACTCTCTTGCCAGCTTTAATTAGGTTACGGATGGCTGTTATTATTACTATTATCCCTGTGATGTTGTGCCAGAGGTTTGGGGTGGGTCCCTGTGTGCTCTTTCATAAGACATCCCTGACCAGGTGTGACTGTGTGAATGTGGGCACCTGTGAGCTCTGGCTCTGCTGCACATCCCCCTCTCTGCTCCACAGAGCCAAGGTGGTCAGCGACGTGGGCAGCCCCCCTGCCTGGTCACCCACAGCCCCTCGAGCCCCTCTCAACCCGCCCTGGGCTGTGTAGGCAGTGCCAGGCACTTGCAACTCTGCAGGAAGTGCAGCAGCTGCAAGGATGTGAGGCCGTGTATGGATTCTGCCCCGAGGCTGGGAGAGAGGGAGCATCTCCCACCCGGGAGGGTGCCGGCCTGGCATCTGTCCCTGCTGTGTCCCCGTGCCATGTCTGTCATCAGCAGTTTGGGTCAGCTTGATGGTCCGAACAGCGGAAAAGAGCCGGAGCTCGCCGGCAGCCGGGCGGGGATGGCGGCAGCTCCATCACAGCGGCTCTCTCCAGCCACCCTGTGGCTGCTCGCTCCCAGCTCAAGCTCAGACGAGCCTCAAGCCCATCCCTCCTCAGAGCCTGGGTCTGCTTGGGCTGCTCAGCTCTGGGCATAGGAGCAGTTTGGATGTCCAAGCAGTTTTCTTTCCTTGAGCAGTGGCTTTCTGTGAGGTTTTTCCACATAGCAATGCCAGACTGCCCTTGGAAGCACTGCTGCTCTGGGGTGGAGAAGAGACAGCTCTGGGGAGAACTTGGAGCCCCTTCCAGTGACTAAAGGAGATCCAAGAGAGCTGGAGAGGGACTTTGGATGAGGGTCTGGAGTGACAGGGCACAGGGGAATGGCCTCACACTGAGAGAGGGCAGGGTTGGATGGAATATTGGGAAGGAATTGTTCCCTGGGAGGGTGGGGAGGCCCTGGCACAGGGTGCCCAGAGAAGCTGTGGCTGCCCCTGGATCCCGGGAAGTGCCCAAGGCCAGGCTGGACAGGGCTTGGAGTAACCTGGGATAGTGGAAGATGTCCCTGCCCATAGCAGGGGGTGGAACTGGGTGGGCTTTAAGGTCCTTTCCAACCCAAACCATTTTGTGATTCTGTGACTAATCCTGGGCAGGGCCTTGTCCCCCCTTGTTCTCAAGCCCAGCAGATGTGCCTGGTGTGGCCTCTCCCCCAAGTGCAAGTCTGTCCCGAGGATGCTGAACAAAGCAGAGGACCTAGCAAAACCTCCCTCCTCTCCTGGTTCCAACTGAGCCACGGGCACCAAGGTCTTCTCTGTCCTCAAGCCACCCAGGAAGGCTGGAACACCTGGGGACACTCCCAGCATCACCCTCACTTCTGTCCCACCCCTGTGCCACAAACACCGCCGGCCATGTGGCCATGGCACGGATCCAGCAATCCTTGGAGGGTCGGCTCCCTCACTCCCAAAGCTTCCAAATCCATGAGTATCCTCAGGACACGTGTGCCCACAGACAGAGGGACGAGCCCACGTGGCTGCAGATGGCCTGTGCCTCCCCCGCGTGCCCTGCCGTGCCTGCGCCCACCCCGGCAGCACGTGTGCGAGCGCCTGAACCCGAGATGAGATAAGACAGCTATCGGAATATGCTATAAATACCCACAGCCCTCTCCACTGCTGGCATGCTGGCACGGCAGGGAGCCAGAGGCTCTCCAGGCACTGGCAGGGCTCTGCTGTGGCCGTGTCCAAAGGAGCCTGGTTTGGCAGGGTCTGGCAGCGTGGCCATGGGGCAGGACAGGAGGGACAGAAGATGGGATTTCTCTGCGGGAACGTTGTTCCTGTGGCTGAGCACCGGGCCCAGGGGAAGGGCTGGGTGTTGGCTGGCATTTCTTGGACTGTCTCCCATCTCCTGATCCTCTGGGGGGACCTGGCAGCACACCCTGAGCAGGATAGGCAGGGAGAGGAGCCAGCTCAGGCTTCTGAGGGGGCTGAGGCTGCTGGGCAGGGGCCAGCCCGTGTCACTGGGACAGCTGCTGTGGGATCAAGGGTGGACATTCAGGAAAGTTTCTGCATGTGGGAGAGTAAAGGGTGGGAAGAGGTTCCCTGTATAGGATGAGCTATAAACTGGGCTCCTCCAGTTCGTGCTGTGGGTGAGAGATCAACGTACAGGTCCAACACATACAATCATGGAATTGTTTAGGTTGGAAAAGCCTTCTAAGATCACCAATTCTAAATGCTCCCCCAGCACTGCCAAGGCTGCCACTAACCCATGTCTCCAAGTGCCATATCCACATGGCTTTTAAATCCCTCCGGGGTTAGGAACTCCACCACTGCCCTGGGCAGCTGTGCCAGTGTTTGACAGCCCTTTATCGAAGAAATTTTCTCAATATCCAATCCAAGCTTCTTCAGATGAAACTTGAGGCCACTTCTTCTTGTCCTGTCCCTTGTTACCTGGGAGCAGGGCCCGACTCCTACCTGGCTCCACCCTCCTGTCAGGGAGTTGAGAGTGAGAAGGTCCCCCCGAGCCTCCTTTTCTCCAGACTGAACCCCCCACCTCCCTCAGCTGCTCTCATAGGACTACCAGAAATGCCTTTGAACCCTGGCCAGAGGAATATGCTGCCTCTCAGTCTTAAACCAAGAGGGAAAGGTGTCAGAGCCTGGGCGAGGTGAGGATTGGAGGGAAGGACGGGCTGTCGGGACGCACAGAGTCAGGTTGGGGACACTGTCCTGGTGGGGATGGCGGGTGCCGGCTCTGCTCGGTGCCTGGGAAGTGCGGCTGTGTTGGTACAGGAGCCCGGGAAAGCCAGAGGGCAGCGCAGAGCGCAGGCAGTGCCAGCAGCATGCAGGGAGCAGGCGGCGATACCCACCTGTGGCCGAGGAGCCCAGGGTGCGTCCAGGGTAAGCTGTTAGCGAGGGACACGGGGAGAGAGAAAAGGAACCGTGAGTCCAAGGAGGGATGCACAGCCCGGGTGTGGTCCAGGACAAGGAGGGAACTGATGGCCACATTCCCAGCAGGAGACAAGGAGTTACAGCCTGGGAGCGACCTGCAGCTCCCAGGACAAGCACTGAACCCCTGTCTGCGGGGCAGGAATGTGGCTTGGGGTGCCCTGCATCCCAACCCCTGCTCTTCGGGACTGTTGCCTTCCCTGGCATCACCCACCGAGCACACGGAGCCCAACAAGTCGGGGTTAGACAGCCACCAACCCAGTGTCCTGACAACCCCAGCGGTAGGGTCACCTGGACCCAGCCCCTGGGGCTGGGGATGGCATCTGGGAGGTCATTCCCTACACAGGGACACTTGCTAATTAGCATATATCAGTAATTAGGGTCACCAGCATGCACCACAACCTGGTGTGACCTCACAGCAAGCTTCCCATGGCTGGACTGGGAGAATCCCTCACCTTCAGCTAGGGATAGTCCCTCCAAGCACAGAGTTGGACCCAGCCAGAGCATGTCTGCATCCATGTGGGATGGCAGAGCAGAGAGGCGGGAGGGTGGCAGGCAGGGAGAAGGAAATGGCATCTGCCAGGCTTAAGCAGAGGGTGTGTGGGAGCTTTCTGAGATGCACCCTGACGAGTCAGAATTGATGGTGACAGCCACAGCTCCCGCAGGACTCCATGGGAGTTTTCACATGTTGTGGGGAGCAGAGGAACTCCTTGGATTACACTGCAGTGAACGGAGTTGATGGGAAGGGAGACAAAATGGAAGGCTGCCATGTAATGGAGGGGCCAGGGCGCTTGCCACGGCACCCCTCTATATTGGCTTACACTTCCAAAGGTCACGCATATTCCATGACAGGCCTGCCCCAAAGCTCTCCCAGCTGTCCTGCTCCTCCCAGCCAGCTGAGCTGGCAGCTCTGTGCCCTCCAGCCTCCCCCTACCACGGAGAGGGGGCACAGGGGGGATGTGGGAGTATCTCCCAGCCTGCAGGGACACCACTGATGGCATGAACCTGATCAGGACAGTGGCACTGTGCAGAGGAAGTGCTGAGAAGGCTCCCTGAGCTCCACTGTGTCCTCACCTGCCCTGCAAGGTCAAGAGAGTTCCCTGGGCCAACCCTGTAACTAATGTGCAGGTTTCTCTGATTACACTGCTAATGAGGGACTGGGAAAAGCTGGATCCATGGGTATGAAAGGCAAACTGCTGAGCTGTAGGTTTCCAGATGGGGTTGTGTGTGCCAGGGTATGACTGGGCTGTCAGAGATCCTTCAAGAAGTTTGGTGTCCATAGAAATATCTTGGAGTGGAGCATGGCCAGGATGTCTCACAGCTGAGACAAGGACTGGAGGCAGCACAGCATCCCTGGGGGCCAGGAAGGGACCGTGGGTTGCCAGCTCCAGGGTCACAGCACCGTGAGGGTGCCCTGTAGGACACAGCAGGGTGTGCTGGGACCTGACCTGGGCATTGTCAGCCTGAGGGGTGGCTGTTCCTCACAGTGAGGTGGAACAGACCATAGAGTGTTGAGCTGCTGTCTGAGTCCTGCTCAGGGGCTGGGTTTAAGAGGGGCTGGGAAAACAGGAGGGTTAATGGTTGTTTCCTCAGGATTGGAGAGGGAGGAAGCCAGCAGGAGCCTGGGAAACATCTAAACACTTGTTTCCTCCCAAAAAGGGACCAGGGAGGTGGCTCCTTGGGCATGGGATGGATTAAGGGTAGGGTAGGATGTCCTGAGGGCTGGAAACTGAGGCTGGGGGCTGCATCCTCTGGCTGTGAACAGCAAAGTGAGGGTTAGAGCCCACCAGCTGCCCCTGTAACCCCAAACATCCACCTAAACTGTGTCCCAAGTTGAGCTGACAGCAAACATCACCAACACAGACCAGAGCAGCTCGGAGAGGAAGTCGGGGTGCTGCCAGAGGACAGGTCAGCAGCCATGGGGTGACAGTTGGGACATGTTGTGACCCTCAGTTACCCTCCCACAGGGTGACTTCCCTGTGCTCCCCACTGGCTGTACACTGGAGATGACCTGGCTGGGTAGGGAGATGTCCAAGCCTGCTTACAGAATGTCTGACCCAGACTTAGGAGTTGCAGTGGGGATGCCTGGAAAGCAGGAGTTCTGCTCTACAGGGATGTGCCCAGTAGGTTGCCCAGCTGAATGTGGGGCTTGTGTGCTGGTAGAGCAAGGCCAGCTGTAAAAGAAAGATCTGAGGGGAGGGTGTATCCTGGTCCTGCCTCACCAGGAGGGAGGGCATGGCTCCAGGAGGTGTGGGCCTGGACACCTGGGGAGGCAGGCAGAGCTGCAGGACAAGGAGGACAACTTCAGGACCTTGGCAGGAGGCTGACATGGGCATGAGGTCCTGGGACACTGGCAGGAGGGACTCCAGCATTCCTTGGATGCTCAGGAGACATCTGGCCCTGGCTCCTGTGCTTGAATAGGTGCTTGAAGGAGAATTACCCCAGTGAACAGGAAACTTGGACTCGGGTTTGAGCCATCTGTGCTTAGAAAATGAGGCTGTTTGTGTTTCCTGGGTCACAAGAACTTCCTGTAGCTTGTGAGCATCTTGGGACAGGGCTGCACTTTCCTCTTCTGGAGGGACACGTATGTGGCCTGGCTCAGCCCACCCCATCCAACATGTCTGAGATTGCCAAGGGCTGGAAACTCCAGCTCTCAGGATGAGTGAAGGCTGTGGAGCTTGAGGAATACCCTGCCCACATGGCTGTGTCCTGTACCCAGCAGGAAGGATGCCAGTTCCAGCCACCCCCAGGAAGCTCACCCCAGCCTTGAGAGGTCCTGAGCTTCCTTGCCAAGCCTGTTTCGTTGGACCGTGATCTCTGCTTGGCAGGGGTACAGGACATTGATGTTGAGCAGGTGGGAGACCCGAGGCAGGCAGGGCTCAATGCTCAGCCCACACAGATGGCCCTGACAGCAGATGGGCTGAAGCAGAGGCAGGAATTCCTGCTGCTGGGTTCACTAGGGCATGGCCTCTAAGCTCCATGGACTCCTCGCAAAGCTGCAGAGGAAGACACACTATCCGAGGCTTTCCGTGATCTGCTCTCTGCGCTGTTATCTGCATCCCAAGGACCTGCTGGTGCCGGAGACCCCAGTGCCCGTGGCATTACCTGTGATCTCGTGCTGCCTCAGCTCGTTGTATCTGTAGGAGTGTTCCAGGGGCTTGATGGAGGAGTGGTAGATCTTCCTCAGCCGCTGCAATACTCCTGGGGGGAAAAGCATGCAGGTGAGAGGCAAACACCACCACGCTGGGTGAGCCCCGCCTGGGGGCATTCCCTGCAGGAGGGACATTCCCTGCAGGTCCTGAGGCTGGCCCAGCCATGGATCAAGGGACTTCGCTTACAGCTGAAATCTTGGCCAAACTTATCCCAGTCACACATTTTGCCTAGAGAACCTGTGGTTGCCCCATCCCTAGAAGTGTCCAAGGACAGGTTGGGGAGGGCTTGGAGCAGCCTGATCTACAGAAGGTGTCCTGCTCATGGCAGAGGGGTGGAACGAGATGGTCTTCACCATCTCTCCCAACCCAAGCTGTTCTAGGACTGTGATGCCTCTCCCCTGCTAATGTTTCCCACTGGGCACTGTCCCCACCTGCTCCCAGCAGCTGATAGAAGGAGCATCCTTCCTAAGCACTGTTTAGCACTCAACACCCACAATCCCACAAAGCCCTCCACCATGGTGCCAGGGCCCCCTGGCATGGCCCCTGAGCTGCTTGCTAGAAAAAAGGAGGAGCTTTATCCACAGTATGTCTTATCACTGCCTTTCCAGCCCCAACTGCCAACAGGGCCAGCAGAAGCAAACCTTAGCATAGCAAAACCCAATATATAATTGGAATAAAAATCCCAGCCCTTTATTACAAGTTTCTTTGAGCAGGGATGTGCCTGATTCACCATCTGCATCTTCCAGCCTCTATGCCCTCCTAATTCTTGTAAGCCCTCGGGCATGTCTTTAAAATACCTAAAATATGTTAACCCAAGAGCAGCCAAAGGACTGTTATTGAAGATCTGGCATTACTAGACCAGCAAGAAGCAAGGTTAAAATCAAAACAGAAGAGAAGGGAATTCCTGTCCATGGTCTTAGTGCAGGGCATGCATGGCCCCCTCACCTGAGACATCATCGGCAGGTTTTTCCTCGTTCAGCTTGAGGGTGTTCTCCAAGTGGGACCGGTCACGCTTGGTCGGCTCGCTGGCATCTTCAACCTCTTCTGGAGGAGAAAGCAAGGAGACCTGTTAGTGCTGGAGGGGGAACCCACACAGGAGCTCACACAAGCGACTGCCAAGGAGAGGGCATGGGGAGCACACACACCCCGAGCCTGCGGACATGCCATGCCCGCGGCAGCCGCTGTCACCCTTGGCATGCCACGTGCTTTCCCTTTTGCACAGGCTCCTGGAGGCTGCCAGGGCTGTGGCTGCTGGGGGAAGCGTCATGGGCAACTGCTTGGCTCCGAGGAGGGGCTGGCTGTTCGTGGGGAATGCAAAGGATGTGCCTGGAAGGGGCTCCCGGGGTTGGGATGTAGCGCGAGCACACGTGGCAGCTGCTGCCCAACGGGGCGCTGGTGCTTCCCCCGGCAGCTGCGGCTCCGTGGGGCTTGGCCTCGAGTGCAGGCTTTGTGCTGCTGCCTCTCTGTCTGCCCACTCCCCCAAAAAACTACATACTCCCCCAAAAAACTACATGGTGAGCTGGGGATGTGGGTGCCGAGGCTGGGGCTGGCTCCAGCTCTTGAGGGACAGGCCAGCCTGGCCCATCCTGGCTGCCCCACCTTTGCCAGTGGGGCTGTTCCCTCCCAGTTCTCCCACCTGTGCCTCCGTATCCCCCTGGAGCCCTCTGCACAGCTCCCTGTCCCTCATGGCTCTGTAACAGGCATGGGGAGCATGAGGCAGCTGCCTCCACTGGGGAAGGCACCCCAGTGTCCCCAAAACAGGGAGACAGAGGTGTCCTCACCATGGAGCTGCTGGCACACCAGGAACCTCCAAGAGCTTTTGGATATGGCGAGCTGGGTTGGACTTCAGCAGGGGTTTGGGGACAGGTCGGGACACCAGGGTAAAGCAGGGCACCACTAAGCCCTGAGACTGTGTTGAGCATCTGCTGAGTGTTGGGCTGAGGAAGACCTTTTGACTTGCCAAGTGAAGACACAGAGACCAAACTGGGTTTGCCTTTTGGGAAAAATGGGAGGCTTTTTGAGCTGGGACGTTACAGATGAAAACAACAAAAATACTAATCTGGGTCCGAAGGTTGCTGCCCAACCTGTGGGCCAAAGTCCACAAATATTTCTAGGAAATCATGGTGGGGGGTGTCCCTTTCCCCTAGTTAGCCTTTCACTGATTGAGTGAGGCTGGTGCCTAAGCAGCTCATTGGCCTGGATTAGTTCTTCACACCTTCCCTACAAGCCAAGAACTGGTGGAGAGGAGCCCCACCATCCTGGGAGCCCCAGTATCCTGGGAGCATCCTGCCCCTGCACAAGCTGAGGGCCCAGAGAACTCTGCAGGTGGTGGATAAAGAGTCTTTAAGAGATCTGTGAGTGCTGAAAGGGGCCTGGAGGTTGAAAGTTTTATCCACGTCTATGTCCCTGAGGAGGAATCATGGACTTGGAGTGAGGGGAACATCAGTCAGTTTTGGCACCGCTGCGATGAGCGCCCGCATGGGCATCCTGCTGCGGCCTCGCTGCCCACGGCCGAGCGCAGTTAGCGGCGGGCGGGGAAGCACAAGCGTTAGGAGAGGGCCATGCACTAGGTGAGGTTTAATGTGCCAAGCTCAGCTCCACCAGGTTGATGGGAGGTCACTCTCGCCGCTACAGCACACCCACAAGAAAAGACTCCAACCTATCTGGCTGTGCCGGGGCTCGGCGGCAGCTGGGGGGGTGCTGGGGACCTCTGTTCCTGCCAGTGGGGTCTTGTCTGCGGGGGGGTCTGCTGCTGCTGGGTGGTTTTCTGCCACTGCAGGGGGGTTTGCTGCTGCTGGAGGGTCTTCCACTGCTGTTGGTGGGTCTTCTTTTACTGGTGGATCTTCCACCACTGGCGGGTTTTCCACTGCTGGCGGTGGGTCTTCTGCTGCATCCTCACAGGGTGGGTGATGGCAGCTGGCAGGGCCATCCCTGGCTTCTCCTGTGCCAGCAGCTGCTGGTTTGCTGTGGCTCTTTTTGTTGAAAGTGCTGGCTGCTTCCTTGTCACTCTCTTCAGCTTCGTTCTCGGGCCTGTCACCATCTTCATCAGATTCTTTCTCCTCCTTAGACTCTCCCTCCTCAGACTCTTCCTTGCCTCCATCTACCTCAGACTCCCCATGGTCACCTTCCTCAGACTCTCCCTGCTCGTCATCTTCCTCTGAGCTCTGCTCGTCCCTTTCCTCCTCTCTCTCGGGAGCAGATGCTGCACTTGGCTCCTCTGTTTGCTCTTCCCCAGGCTGCCCTTCCTCCTCAGAGCCTCCTTTCTCTGTGCTGGGCTCCTCATCCTCCTGGGCATGGATGTCATCTTGTGTGCCAGGCCCATGGTTCCCTCCACGATGAGCTGCCATGAAATCCTCCCCTGAGCTCTGTTCTTCCTGGCCCTGGTCCTCACTGGTCTCCTCTGTCTGGCTGTCCCCTGGCCCCAGGCCCCCGCTCAGGCCACCCGCCGCCTCTTTCTCCCCCTCTCCGCGTCCCTCCTCGGTGACGCCAGGCAAGGAGGCGTTGGCAGTGCCACTGTCTTGCTCCTCCTCAGGGCTGCCATCGGCTGCCTCGTCCTCCAGCCGGGGCTCCGTGGCTGCCAGGGGGCTCTCGGCAGCACCATCACCATGGCCCGTGCTGGGGGCATGCGGCTCTAAACGATGAGAACAGCTTGGTCAGTCCCACCCACGCTGGCACGTGGCCACCAGGGCACCCGCCAGGTCTCTGAGGGACGAGTTGTGGCTGGTACCAAGGGGGTTAAACTCTTCCCTAAGCCTTCTCCAGCTCCAGCTCCATTTTCTGTCCCTGTTGCAAGAAGTTGGGTGCAAAGATGTGTTTGTGGGGGGCAAAGCAGAGCTGGCAGGGGCTCTATGGCTTTGCTGGCCCTGGCTGCCTGGCACTGGGGCTGCTGCCCGCCCCAAAGCACTGCAGGAAGGTGGCAAAGCTGCCCTAAAAACTGGGAAAGAAGTAAAAATAGCAAATTTTGAGGGGCTGTGGGCACTTGGCAGGTTAAAAGGGTCCTTCCCCAGCCCTGGCTTGAGACAGCATCACACCAGCCAAGGTGGGCAGTGAAGTGAGGGGGAAGAGGAGGAAGGGGCTTCCTGGCATGAGGGGCTGCCCAGCATGGAGTCCTGCCTTCCACAGGCAGGGCCTAACCCTGGCCTCGGGAGCTATTTATTGTGAGTGTCCCTTCACTAGGAAGGCATGTGCCATGCCGTGCGGCTGCTGGGGACACAATGAGTGTGTTCTGTGGCCCAGGAGAATCCATCCGTATTTTCCATAGGCTCCAACTGCAATTTAACATCAGTCAGCGGGTGCCAAAAATAAAAGATCACGGCTATACTGTCTCCGTTACAAACAGTTGCTGCTAGTCTAAATAATCCCCCCAAACGTCTCATGCCAGGGGAGTGTTTCAGAGGAAAATAATTCCTTTGTACTCCAGCTGGCAGGCAGATGCCAAGCAGGAAAAAAGGCCACCTCGACCCAGGCTGCAGGAGGAAAGTGGGCATGGCCAGCCCTCTGCTCCAGCTCTGGCGCCGTGTCCGTGCAGGAGCCACAGGGCTGTGTCCAGCAGGACCTTGGCAAAGCTGGAGCTGCTGGGCTTGGCCACAGGGACTGTGGTGACCGAGCACAGGAGGAGCTGGGCTGGAGTCAGCGCAGTGCCAGCCCCAGACTCCTCAACCCAGTTTGCCGTGTCCGGGGATACCGGTGGATGGTTTTATCTCCATGGCACCGGGGCTGGTGGGGCTGTGAGCTGGGATCAGGTCGCATTGGCAGGCTTGTGCCATGCCAGCAGCAGGCACTGGGAAGGACAGGCTGCCCCCCAGCCTGCCCTTGTTCCCAGTGGCTCTTGGTTCCCTGACACAGCAGAGCTGCAGCCGCTCTGCACAGCCCCTCACTCTGCACAAACCAGATGTACCGGTCACCCTTGCTCTGACCTCCCCGTCCTCTGCTGGCACACAGCTCACAGGTGCCTCCAGGCTCCCAGTTCAGCTCCCACATGGAGGGAGGGAGTGATGGGCAACTCCCACCCCCCTCCTTTCCACCCCTGTCCTTCAGGTCACCTTCCTGTGAGACCCCTGGGACCCTGCAGGAGCCGCTTGAATGGGAATATCTACATTTGACCTGCAAAGCCCTGAGTGGCTGGGGGCAACATGCCCCTGCCTGACCCTGGTGGCCTGGAAACCAGCCTGAGTCAATGGAGGGTCCCCTCAGCTGATGGGAACAGGGATATTCTCAGTTTGGCCCCAAAACAGCTGGTGACCTGGAGGGCTGGGAGAGGAGTGAGGGTCAAAGCAGAGGAGGAGGGCAGGACCAGGCAGAGGAGACCCTGAGAATCCTGAGGGCTTTGTCTGGGGATTGTGTGTCCCCTCTGACCCAGAGAGGCCATCACCCACCATGGCCAGGCACAGCAGCAATGCCAGTGCCCACCACAAGCCATCCTTCGTGGAAAAAGGGAAATATCCCCCAGGCACTCGGATGGGGATGTCCCTGCCGGCGTGCTGGTCATGGGCTTTATTTCCTGTGACCTTCAAGGTCTTACACACAGTTCCTGTCCCCTCTCCACCTCCTTCTCCCTGTTTCCCCTACATGGTCTCCCGATCCATGGTGAATTGTGCTGACCTGCACATGGCCGGCCGATGAGTGCAAAATGGGCCGAAGGTTATGGGCTTAACACCCTCCGGAGGCTAAAAATACGGCACGGCAACTGTACAGGGAATCGGGAGGAGCAGCCCCGCTGCAGCCCCCGCCCCTCGGCCGCTGGCCCCAGCCCCTCGCCCCGTTGCCAGCCAAGGGTGACGTCCGCACCTGGGGGCCCCCGTGGGCTCCGGGAGGGGACAGCCACGGTGTAAAGTGACACCGGGGCTCCCCGTGTTCACACCTTGCATTGTGCCAAGCAGATGGGTGGCATCGGAGAGGAGACCTCGCCCTTTTCCCCTCGGGGACTTGACCTCCCTGCGGGTCCCTGGCTTGCACTGCCCCTGCCACCTCTATCTCATGCTGGGACTTTTCTGAGCTGTCAGGGGACACCTTCCCAGGTGGTGACAGCGGGGATGGAGACCCCACGGCGCGGTTCTGGGTGCCACAGGATGCCGTGGCTGGTTTGCCTGTGCGGGAAGGAGGGGCATGGCTGAACAGCACTCCATCCCCTCCATCCCTGCACAGGGACGTACGGAACAGCAACGACCTGACGGCAAAACGGGTCCTCCAGGGGGACGGTGAGAAGGGACAGATGGGCACAGGTGGCCCTGGAGGGACACTCTCCCCCTCCAGCAGAAATCGGAGCCCTGAGCGTGGGGCCGGCGATGGCAGGGCTGCGGGGATGGCTTTTCACACGCCCCCTTCCCCTGCCCAGATCCCAATCCCTGCTTCCCTGCGGGTATTATCCACTGGCTCCTGCAAGTCCTGTGCTCCCCGTGTCCTCCCAGGAGGGGAGGTCTTGGCGGGACTTTGTATCCCAAATATCCAACCCTGCCTTTATTCTGGCCTTTAAAACCTCATGGAAAAATGACTGCACACGAAGAAGCTGTCAGGGAATTTGTGGGATTTTCCAGCTGCAGACCCCTCCTTTCTTGTGAGACCCCATTTCATGGTGATGTCCCTGCCCTCCAGGCTCTCTGTGGGACCCCCATGGCCTCCGCTCAGGGCCATCCCCCAGTGCTCCTCCAGCTCATGGCCCTGCCAGCCCAGGACTCAGAGCAGGTGGGAGCCCAGCTCCAGCTGCAGTTTGGGGTGAGCCGGGCCAACGCCTTCAGAGCGAAGCATCCCACAAGGGTTCAAGCAGCCCAGAGGACACAAGCACAAGAATGGGGCTGGGGACAGGGTTGGCTCTCCAGACCCTTGTGCACCCCAAAACCCAGGATGCCCAGACACATTATCACGTCCCAGAGGCTTCGTGATCCCAAAACAGCAGCATAAAGCAAATATATTCCTGGTTTTCAACGCAGAGGGAGGTCTAGGAAACAGTTTTGTCAAGCTAACTTGACCTCATCTGTACAGAAAATTTTAGGTTTAGTTGAAAAAGTTATTAAGTTATTTGATGTCTATAAATGGTTGGATAGAATCATATGATATTTTTATTAATATATAGTAAAGAAACATCACCAGGATCTACCAAAGGGATTAAAACCAGGCTTGGAGCTTTCTAAATAGAGATGAAAATAGGGAATCACTGCTGCAGGGTGTTTCTTCCACTGTCTCCCCACACTTAAGGTCTGTAAGGAACCCTGAACCCTGACTTGCAGAAGACATGAAGATGAGGAAGGTGAATGAGGAAGGTGAATGAGGAAGGTGAATGAGGAAGGTGGAAGATGAAGCACCTGCTGCTTCCTGGCTGATGAGATCTGGGTCCCTCAGTGAGCAGATGGCCAGGAAACATCAGGTATTTTGGCACAGGCTGATGTCACATTGTACATTGAGGAACATCCACCTGCGGTGTCCCTTGCAGCTTGGGGGAATGCTGGGGGACCCAAGGGACACGCTGTGGCATGGTTGGGGCTGGAAGAGCCCCTTCTTCCAGAAGGAGGATGTCCAAGAGGTCCCACTGTTCCTGTCCCCTGGCCTCCAGCCATGGGAGGCTTTGCCAACCCACCCCAGGGATGTCCCCTGAGGCACACCCTCTGTGCACTCAGGGCAAGACTTCCTGGCTCCCCATCCCTCCTTGGGTCATCCCAAGCATTCCTGGTCACCCAGTCACCCCTTGGACTTGCCAGCCTGGATTCTAATGCCTGATGTCCCACAGGATCCTCAAGTCCATGGGAATGTCAGGGCAGCCACTGCCTGGCCATGCCAAGTGGGAGCACCCAGCCCTGGGGTCTGACCTGGCAGTGCTGCAGACACCAGCACACGGACAGGGCCACACAGCTCCAAGCCCTTTTCCAGAGTGTACCCGGGGCTGTGTGACCCCAAGGGTCAAGCCACGTGCCCAGCTGGCACTGGGGCCGTGCTGCCACTGCCAACACCCCATCCTGGCTTGGGGTGCCTGTCCAGGGCCTCCCCTGCCCCTCCTGCAGCCCCCACCAGCACAGGAGCTCACAGCTCCCTCCAGTTGTCACTTACAAGGGAAATGTCCCCGTGGGCTGGAAATAGCTCAGTGGAGTCCTGCACAGCCCCGGGGCTGCTGCTATTCCTGCAGCGCTCAGGGAACAGGCAATTCCAGGAGCAATCTGGTCACCCTGACACAACGGCCAGGCTGGGATTTCACCAGTTCGGCGAGTGGGACACAGTGGGAATGTGGCAAGAGTGTTGTCCCTGGGCATGGCACACAGCCCTCCCAGCCTGGTGCCAGCCCACAGAGACCTGCTGGTACCTCTGTGCCACCAGGGCCATGCACAAGCGAGGTGTCCTGGCCTTCCTGCCTGGCTGGATGTCACCTACACACCAGGACAAGGATGGCTGATGGAGAGGGTGCCCCAGCAGAGCCAACCTGCCCAGAATCTGCCTCGCTTTGCTCAGCCAATAGCTTGGGAGTAAGATGGGGCACCCATAGGGACCAGGGTCTCCTCAGGGTGAGGCACCAGGGGTGTGACAGGGATGTAGGTGGCACAAGCACCCAAGGCACCTGAGGTACCCCAAGCCCCTTGTCTCACACACACCCAATGGCAGTGGTGCCCGTGGCTGTGCTGGTGCTGGAGGGTGGAACAAGTCCAGTGAGGTGTCACTGGGACACAGGGGTCCCCACCTCTGGGGAGGCTGGTTACTGTGGGGGCCATTGGCCTGGGATGGTCCCCATGGCTGCTGTGCCCAGGGCCCTGAGCCCACACAAGGTGTCACAGTCCCACTCCCAAGATGTTCTGACCTGGGAAGTGGAGCCCACCCTAAAGTGACACATTCCAAGGTGACACATCCTGGGTGATGGAGATCACCCCAAGATGCCACGAGAACATGGTGATGGAGCTCATCCTGAGGTGACACCTTCCAGGATGAGGCAGGATGAGGACTCCCAGGAGTTGAGGCTCACATCTGCTGTCACCAGCAGGGGTCTGTGCCAGCCCTGCAGTGCCTTGCAGGAGGACACCACCGTGCCAGGGCTTTCCCCAAGCCCTCTCTCAGCTCAGAGGCAGTGATGGCATGGCCTGGAATTGCCCTCCCACTCAAATCCATGATGGCTGCAGGGCCAAGGAAACCCCAGGGCAAAGCAGCTGAGCACAGTGGCTGGGAACTGCCCTGCCAGCATCCCCGTGGCCCATTGCTGGTGGCCACAGGGGCCACCCTGCCTGGAAGGGATGGCTGGGCTCTGCCTGAGGTGTGAGTGTGTTCCCCTGGGCAGGAGCAGATGGAGGAGTATCGGGCGAGTGCCCTCAGCATGAGCCACTGCCCAGCCCCACGGTGGGTGCTGGTCCCTGCCAGGCTCCCGGCAACCCCAGGGAGCTTTGCCAGCCCCGGCCACGTGTGCAGTGAGCTGCTTTGGCGGGGGCTGTCAGAGCGCAGCCGCAGGGCAATTCCCACCCCTGACCTCTGGGAATGCTGGCAGGGTCCTGGCGGCCCCAAGTGCCACTAAACCCGAAGGACCACACCTTGCCATGATGTTCCAATGAAGCCCCTGGTTCTCCACTGGACTCTCACTCTCTTCTCTTCCCATGCAGCCCCACAGCCCCGTGGGATCCCCACAGGCACCAACAGGGGTTGAGTGGGAAGACATGTCCCAGAAATGGAAAAAACACACCCTCCAAGCCACTCCCTGCACCCCAAAGGAGCCGGGTCTGAGAGTTCAGCTTGGTGCCAAAG
>VZRS01006853.1:837-16431 GCA_013398055.1 Ifrita kowaldi | reverse complement strand
CTCCTGGCTGCAGAGTAGAGCACCCTCAGAAATTGATTTCCTGTTGACCGCAGCATTCTCTGTTCCTGGGAGATAACATAATCTCCTTAACAGTGTTCCCATGCCACGTATCACCGTTTCTAGTAAAGTCTCAGATTTAGTGCCTTCCCCAAACTCACCCCACCAGAAAGGTAATTAAAACAAAAAGCCCCAAAAAGAGCCAAATTACAAGCCTTTTATTAATAATAGAAAATTGGAAGCATTTTACTAAATATCGCAGACTGTATTCCTCCAGAGGCAAGGTTATTACTTACTGACATCCCGAAAGGAGTATTACATCAGTGGAAATGAAGACAGTCGCACGCAGAACTGCCTGTAATGAACTCCCATCTACAGAGAGTCCGAACAAAGGCAAGAGATTCCTCCAACATTTGTCAAGGCACAGGCGTCTTTGATGCCTATTCTTTTTGTTCACTCAGCTGTCAGATATGTTCTTCTTCAAATGTAAATAGTGTGGTTTCTCTTCATTTTTTTCGCTGATGTTCTTGCCTTCCACTGATATTCTTTGTTATTTTTAAACGGTGTGACACAGCTTACTGTGTAACATCAGTCTGCAATTTACATTTTGATAGGATGAGAATTCTGTGCAAAGCCAGTATCTGCTAAGGGGCATCAGATACAGAACCAGGTAAAGGGCTTCCAGGTGATTGTTTTTTATTTATAATACTGCAGGAAATTTGCTACGGAGTCTATAAACACAGCAATACATGAGATGAGCGCATAATGTACTCATGAAAAATGTTTTCAAAACATTCTCCTTTTCTTCCCCTAGGTTGTCTGCCTTAAATAGTATTTTTCCACAATGTATTTCCTACACAATGTCTACCAAACCCCAAGTCTGTATTTCTCATTATCAGTTGGTTTCAGCTGTTTGGTATAGTTTATTTTCATATTCTTTACTGACCTGCCATTCTTTGTTGGCAATACATTGGTGAAAATCAGCAAATAGACACTGAGACTGACAGCAAGAGCACACACAGGGCTCTGGTTCTTTGGGCGTCTCTGCTGAAATAATTTGACGACTTGAAAAAAAACCCAAAGAATTTGAATGCTGATGCCACACAGGTTGGTAAGTTAATATTTACAATTAAAGAATTATTATTTTGAAAAGTTCAGTGCAAGTTTACGAAAGTTTATACTACTATGTATGGATATTTCAATCAAATTTAAAAGCATAATCACTATTCTTCGCTGGAACTATATAAATTGATGACCGTATCACAGAGCACAGAAAAATGTCGTGCTAATATTTGAAGCAAAATATTAGAAATATTCCTGCAACTGTTAAGCATTTATTCTGTGCATAAAATTTAACACTGTTTGGGTTCTTACATGTTACATTGACACCTCTGTTCTTTCAGAATTAATAAAATCAGTAAAAAATTCATAATGGTTAAAACTGCCAGTTCTCCATACAAAATAACACTGTGCTATGTAGTATCACTGCTCTGTCCCAGAAATAATACAAAAACTTACCTGGTTTTAAGGCTAACATGAAAAAATATTATGTTAAAATGGAAGACAAAAAGGTAAAAACTAAATTCATTTGTCCTTAGAAACAATCCAAATAGTTTATTCTTTCTATATCACACGAGTTTAGGGGATTTTGAGCCTTTTTTCATAGAATGATCAGAGAAGGAGCACACACAAAACTCAATTCCTCAATGCATTGAGGCACAGCCTTGAAAATCAGAAAGAAAGGAAGACTGTCTCCCTGTCAAGAGCGTCTGTGCTCTATCCTACCAAGTTCTACACTGATCAAACAGTGTTGATTTCTCTGAAAGCAAGTTTTTACTGGGCTCATCCATTCCATTTCAACTTGGAAAACAGGCAAGCAGTGTTTACTCAGTGATGGTATATATTGTGCTACACTTAGAAGCCCAAGTTCATGCAGTTGGGTCTTTTCAGTGCTTATTCCAGGATCATAGAATCACAGACTGGTGTGGGATGGAAGAAACCTTAAAGAGCATCTCATCCCACCCCCTGCCATGGGCAGGGACACCTTCCACTAGACGAGGTTGCTCCAAGCCCCATCCAACCTGGCCTTGGACACAGCTTCTCTTTGAGAGAGTCTCACCACCCTCACAGGGAAGAATTTCGTGATGACACTCCTTTGATGAAACGTTTTTCTACAGTTATACCATATGTCCAACCTCAAAGTACATTGCATCTTGCCTGCCTTTATAATGCTTGTGATCACTGTTGCAGGACTGAAGCAGGTAAGGAAATCTTAAACCTTGACTCCTCATCACCAGTTTTCCTCTACTGGAAAACCTGTGATACACTGTCATTTCACTGACCACAAAACATGTGAGCACAATCTCTTCCTCGTACCCCCTGCCATACCTTTTCTGCTCGAAGGAGTCAAAATTCTATTTATGGGAAAGAATTAAGCATGTCAGAGTGAAATAAAAAGCATTTTTCTACTGCATTTCTACCTGTATGTATCAGACATTCTCGGTTCTGAAAGCACCAAAGTAAAGGGACTATTTCTAGCCATTACTAGCAAAGAGGTTTTGAAAATACTTTTTTGTTGTCTGAAACAGTGCAGATATTTTCTTATCACATCCACTTGTTTATCTAACACAGTACAAGCACATGATGTAAAAAAAAGTGACTAATGTATAACCAATTGAAAGAAAGCCCTGTAAACTTGCTCTATCATCAGGACAAAATTATCTGAACATGGATAAGTGGCTGCAATACAATACATTACACCATTTTTTGGATTCAGCATAACTGGTTATTGACTAAACAAAAATTACTATAATGTAATCATAATAAACACTAATGATCAGTGATCTATGGAACTTGCTTCCAAATTAATGCACTGTAGTACACACTAATGTGGCAGAATTATGTTGGGCTGAACTCACGTTTAACTAGCTTCCATCCCAAGAGATTACATACTTTCAGTTGCAGACAAGTATATTATTAAGATTGTGGGTTTTAATTAAATTCCTCTGACAAGTTACTGGACAAAATGTTGGTGTATTGTGTAAAAAGGGTTCTTTTAATTGCATAATTATTCACTGGGGATTCTTCTGGCTGGAACAAATGAGGGCTTTTAAAATAAATTCATATTCTTCTTATATTTATGCAACACAGGTCAAGGTTTCTAGTTCTTGCCAAAATACCCAGACTTACCGTCATCCCTTCCACCTCTGAGCTGCCTGAAACAAAACAGTACTGTAAAGCACTGGAGTTCCAAAAGCCATTTGATATGGTGATCATATAGCCCATGTTTAGCTATAAATCTCAATTCAAAATCAAGTTAAATGACGATAACAACACCTGTCATCCCACTGTTTCTTCATTTGCACTGCACTGTTTCTTAACCAGTGCACTGAAGACCCAGCTAGCTGTTAGTTTGCCCAAACCAATTACTTTTCCATTAACTCACAAGTATTAAGATTAAATATTTGCAACCTGGCTAATTTGTTACGTTATGATAACTTACTGTGCAGGAAATGTAATGCTGTAAAGCATGGAACTATTTTACTACAAGAGTTCAATGCACAGTGTCCATGGAGCTGACAAGGCGGTCAGGGAGTGTTTCAGCCCTAATTTATTCCAGCCAGAAGAATCCCCAGTGAATAATTATGCAACTGGAAGTGTTTTACTACAAGAGTTCAATGCATAGTGTCCATGGAGTTGACAAGGCAGTCAGGGAGTGTTTCAGGTAACTCAGTGATTGCTCTGCTGGTGTCAAGGGGCTCAGGAAGGCCCAAACCAGTTCACGTCTTCAATACCAGCCATATAATCCAGTAGCAACAATAGCTGCCTCAACTGTAATCCCAAACCCAAATCCTCCCATAATGCAGTCCACCTCAATTTTCCCTCTATTCACATCAGCACACCTCATCCTCAGAATCTTGATTTTTCAAATCACATCCCCCACTAGATTTTTATAGATGTGTCGCTAGTGAGCAGTGACCGATGAAGAAAGCGACATGGATGGCTTATGATGACAAGAAAACTGACGCTTTATTAATTTACAAATTCGCTTATATACATTAGCACGCTGGACTGACATAAGGGTATTGGTTCTCTGACCAGTCACCCCCCAGAGGGATTGGCTGAACCCAATAATACTTACTTCAGATATTTTCTCCTTGGTATCATAACAATACTATAGTTTACAAAATCTCTCAACTGTTTTCCCGTAGTGTCCATGAGAAAGCAAGGCTTTCACACAGATGCTGTCAGAAAACTGAGAAATCTCCCTGCACCCAGGCCTTTAGCATTCACATGGATGCTTTGAAATTACAACTGAAGAAAATTTCAAAAACAATTTTATATTTCATAGAATCACAGAATCCCAGAATGGTTTGGGATGGAAAGGACATTAAAGCTCATCTCATCCCACCCCCTGCCATGGGCAGTGACACCNGGAAAGGACATTAAAGCTCATCTCATCCCACCCCCTGCCATGGGCAGTGACACCTTCCACTAGACCAGGTTGCTCCAAGCCCAGTCCAACACTTGAACACTTGAACACTTCCAGGGATGGGGTAGACACAGCTTCTCTCAGCAACCTGTGCCAGGGCCTCAACACCCTGACAGGAAAGAACTTCTTAACATCCGATCTAAACCTACTCTTTGTCAGGTTGAACACATTCTCCCCTCGACCTGTCACTCCAGGCCCTTCTAAATAGTCTCTCTCTATCTTTCTTATTGCCTCCTTCAGGTACTAGAAGGCCACAATTAGGTCATCCCGAGACTTCTCTTCTCCAGGCTGAACAAACCTAATTCCCTCAGCCTTTCCTCATGGGAGAGGTGCTCCCCCGCTTGGATCAACTAGGTGCCTCCTCTGGACTCGCTACAGCAGCTCCATGTCCTTCCTGTGCTGGGACCTCAGAGCTGGAGGCTGCTCTGCAGGTGGAATTTCAAAGTAAGTGACTTCCACAGTTTGTGACAGCTTCCAAAAGTGGAAGCTCATCTGACATTACACACTTTCATTAGTAACATTTACCAAAACATGGAGTAAGACTGAGATAAAGAATCCCATGAAACTCCTGACTTTTCTCATTGCTTTAATTATTCTATATATTTAATATGTGTAAACACATGAAAAATTATGTATATAGCAAACATAATAATTTTGTGCTTTTCTTCAGCCTCACGTGACAGATTTAGCTACTGAACAAAAATAGTAAAGACAGACGTGGACTCTGTGAACAAAAACACTTTGGTCTTGCCTATTTCTTGTATGGCAGGTAATACATTCTTTCCTAATAATTCATTGCCTTTTTAAAATTAAGAACAGACTCATTAGATTTATATTCTGAACCTTCTCTAGTCCTTCTTAGCTATGTGATAAAAGATACCATGAAGTATTTCACGATGGAGCATCCAATACACTGGATTCTCAGCATGCACATTATCATGCATTTATAGGCCTTACATTCACTGGTCTAACAAATCATATGTAATAGGTTTTCTTTAATGTTCATACAGAGGTGGCTCTGCAGCTTTTTAGCTGGTAAGCATCTCTGGAGAAATTTTAGTAGACACGTGTGTGAGAGGGCAACATCAAGAAAAACAGGAAAAAAATACCCATTTCCTTGTAAACAACCTTTAAACTTTTTCCTATGCATCCCTTTTCACACCTAGTCCAAGTCTCCATGCTCATCAGTGTGAGCCTGGGATGGCCAGAAAAATCCCCACTGAGGAATTGCAAACGCCCAAGAACTCTAGGGAGCTTAAGGTTTAGTTTAATTTTTGGAGGCTGGTTTTTAAGGGGCTATCTGCAGAGACTTGGAATATGATGTAAATTGTTACATGTTATCTTCAGTGGGCTATGCTGTCACCGTGTCACTACGTCAGGGAATGTCACCCTGTGTCAGAGAACAACTAAGTCCTTCTTGAAGCTCTGATATTCAGCTTTATCACCATGATCCTGCAGCATCATGCCAAGTACTTCCTGATGGTTGTGACCCATATGGAAGAGGAACCACAAGTTCTTCTACAGGGTTAATTTCAAAGTTATAAAAAACTAGTGAAATACAATCACTACACAGCGCACAAGGTCAGCAATAGCCTTTGCTAAGAATTTACAGTTAAAAGAAACACTCCCAGAATATATTAATGTAAAAAAAGTATAAAAGATACCTTCAGAATGAACTAATTGTAGAAAAAGCCCTTAAGGCAGTCATTGCTGAAGGGCAACAAAGTTACACTGCAGGGGATTTTCTCTACTATGGACAGGACTGGTATCACAGCCTAGTTGGTATCACCTGAATTTCCAAGTCTGAGATTCTATTTTTAGTTCTTCACAACTTTATTTGCGGGTTGAAGTTTTCCAACCTCAAAAGCAGCATGCAAGGAAGACAAGAGTTCAGGAAAGGTTACAAGAAGGCTAAGTGAAAGAATGGGATTTGAACAAGGTAAGAAGACAAGAGATGAGATATGAGACAAGCTGAATGAGTCCCAGCTGGGGATAATAAGCAGAAAATCTGTGTCCACTAATGTAGCTTGAAGTGAAACCTAAGATTGATCTGTCTCACAATTTTTTTTCTATCAGCACATCATCTGTTACATCCTCTCACACTGCTTGGCCTCAAAAATACCAACCTATAATCGCCATCTGTTATTCTATCACACTGAGGTGCAGGAATCCTTACAGCTAATACCGAGAGTCAGCTTTGGGATTCAGCCAGTAATGACCTGCACTGGTATCAATGTGCTATCCTACAATAGAATTACAATGTTTGGTATTTTTATTAAAAGTTCATTTATTAATCTAAAGCCACAGAGTTTGTTACAAGAATATCAATGCACTTCCTAAGCCTAGCATGCAAATCTTCAGGAATGCTAGAGATGACTTTGACTCAATAGTGGGAATTTTAGGTCCTTGTGCATGTGTGCAGAGACATATTTTTTAATAACAGGCTCATAACAGGTTGGTTGTTTTTTTCCATGCCACGCCTACTTCAGCTTCTGCACAGGAGAGCATGATCTGAAGAAGAACTGTTCACCTCTACTGAGATGGTTGGTTTTCCCTCTAGTGAAGTAACAGTGGGTACAGACATAGTGACAAGGCTTGAACAAAACGAACAGGAGAAAGGATGGTCTCAGACCTAATATGGATCATCTGGAATCCATTTTCACTACAGCCAACAATTTCCAATTAGAGACTTTGCAAGTCATTAAAGAAAATTCTTCTTTTAGATGAACACTACCTGTAAGTTTGCCAAGAGACAAATCCAAGTAGTATAAACAGAGCAACCCCTCCAGGAGAGCTGATCCTGGCTTGTTCCTCTTGAATGATGGAGCTGCCATGATCCCTGAATAGTGAAAACAGAAATATAATCCTTACTTTTGGAATAGTTTGAAAATATGAAAAAACAGCTTAAAGGAGTACCTACATACATTTTCTTTTCCCCAAAACCACTCTTATATATACAGAGAGAGGGGCTTTGCTCTTTTGCTCTTCAAAAACTCTCAGGCTAGGAAACTAGCCTGACATAAAGGACTGACTTGAGAATAAAAGAAAACTGAGTGTAGCCACCAGTCTACAGAAAAAAAAAATCAGTAATAAATAAATAATAAAAAAAAAAACCCAGCTGGAATTCAGTGCTGAGTGCTTGGCACTGGACACACATAGTTCTTGGTTCTCAGAGGCACCTGCAGCCCCAGTAAATGACAGCACTCACAGGACTCAAAATTTCTTACAAATGCATGGTATGACCCATCATATCCCATATTTGCATGATTAGAGGATTGTTATTTCTTATGTTTGTCTGCTCATGCTACTGATTCCTCATCTGCAGTCACTGTCTGTATATGTTGTGAAAATTATTGTCATCATAGGTCAAAGATTATGCCTCCAAAAGGCAAACTGTGCTGGAGGAGGAGAAAAACTCTCAAGGAACATGGATTGCATCAATATAAAAAAAAAGTGAATTCAGCAATAAAGAATGAAAGATTTGGTAAATATGAACACAGTAAGTCTTCCAGCAGAAGCACAGAAAAAATAATCATTTCTTCTTTAGTTTTTCTTTCCTAGAATGTTCTTATTTCTTAAACAAAATATTGTAAGTCAATGATTAGATTTCATTTTCTTTTTAAAATGCCTTGCATTTTATAACAAAAGAGCTTATTTTAGTTCAGGTTAGGGAAAATATGATGGTTCAACTAAGCTGCTCTTTATTATACTGATAATAGTAACTGCCAGGCTCATCTGATTCAAAGAAAGTTTTTTTAGTAATTGTCTTCTTGAAAACGCACCAACCAAGTTGTCAGCTTTTAAGCTGTCAGGTCTGAACAGTGTATACATAAAACTGAATTTGTGCCTTGTTATGGTAATGTCCAGCAGTGTTGCTAAAATAAAGGTCTTCTGGCATTACTTTTACAACTACTCCACACCTTCATTCCTTTTCATTTTTAGAAACTTGCTGACACAAGCTTCCCATCATCAGTGCCTTTACCTACATATTCTAAAGGTTTGGTTTGTTGTTTGTTTGGGGGTTTTTTTGGTGGGGGTATCAACTAAAACCAGTAAGATTTTACATTTTACAAATGTCCAAAATTTTTTTTGTATTTATTTTGTCATTAAAATTTTTACACTGTCCACATAACCTGTCTTTCCATGAAAAATTATGCTGGGCTTTTTTGTTTGTTTGTTAGTATTATATAAATCCTACCCAGACCTCTTCATTCCTGGATACAAAATAGCTGCTGCTTTTCTGCAGCTCTGCTGAGTCTTAAAGAAGGGATGTACAGGAAAGTTGCCAGATACAAATGTCTTCCTTTTTGCTTCAAAAGCAAAGGGGGATGAACCCACGTGACTCCAGCCTTGCATATTGCTCAGGCAGGTCATACATAGTTCCCAGTCTGTATCATTTGCCTGGGTTATGCTGGTGTGGAAGCTGACAGGAATTCTGAAACCACAGCTGTGGACATGGTAAGCAGCAAGAGCTAATCCAACACACGTTGGGGAGCCACCCTCAAGTGGCCTTGGCTGCTCGACCCATTCCTGAGCTCAGCCCACCTGGATTCCCAATTTCCACGTCTGAGAGCTGCAATCCTACTTCCCCAGCTACAAGAAGATCTTGTACCATAGTTTATATTGCCTGCAAGGTGACAATCCTTAACCCTACACTTATAATGTTAAATCTCATTTAAAAACAAAACAAAACAAAACCAACCAACCAAAACTAAGCACCCACCACAAACTATTTTAATTTTAATTAAAAATCAATTTTAAATGGCATTTATAGCTTCAATAACACAATGCCTCTTAAAAATGATTGTTCTGTTGCATCTGAATTTCAAAACTAAACCAATTCAGTCAGCACAGCACAAACACAGCTATAGTATGCACAAACCCTTTGCACCAAAGACTGGTTTGACTCTGGACAATTTATCTGAAAAAAATCTCTTAAATTTAAAACCTATAAAAACCAATACTCACTCAGCTTGGTCACACAATGACTCCATGGCTCTGTGCATATTCTTTTTTAAAAAATGGTTTTAAGTTCATAGTGGAGTACAAAAAATACTGTTTAGAAATTTCCCCTGGCTGTACTACTATTAAACATTTATTCAGTCCAGGAGAAATTTAAAAATACAGTTTATATCTCTCCATGCTTATTTACTTTTTGAATTCCTGCTCTAACAATGAAAACAAATCACACAGGGAACTCAGTTTCATTTCACTTATTAAAGTTCCACCTAGCATTACCACATATTTTTGTCTGAAGATAGTGGAATAAATTATCTGTGTCAAAGCAATTTTTAAAAATAATTTATTTGGTTACAGAAACATCAGTGACCAACTCAGACCTACTCAGAGAACTCTTAGCAAACTCCTTGATTTGAGACTAAAATAGCATGCTCCTTTAGACAGCATCCTGAAGGTCTATAACACCTCAGTGGCAAATAACACACTTAGATGCCAAAACACCGCCCAAAATCAGGGGTCTCACCTGCTTGGGGAGAGGCTTTGGTGTCTGAAATAAGGTTCCTCCCTTCAATACCCCTGACTCCTACTCCATGAGGAGCTTTACTCCTGTGTCCAGCCACCCCGGCTGGACATACTCAAGTCCTGATGAGAAGTTGAGCCATCACTGATCTCAGAGAGTGAGTAAGAGGCCAACAGCTCACCGCTGTTAAAAAGAAAAGAAAAGCCAAATCCCCAGCAAGGACATGAACACAAAATACTGCAGCAAGGACAGGAATCCTGCCTTTCCCGTAGGCTACCCTTGTGGGAAGGGAAAAGGCATCCAACCGGGAATGGGCTGCTTCCCTGCTGTGAAAGTGTGGGAAGAGAGGCCTGATCTCTTTTGTCTGCCCTGAAAGGTTTCAGCCTGTTGGTGGACTTCTTCCTGGGTGTCTTGGGAAGGGGGGCTGGATGGCAGGAATTGCAGGAATGCTAACAGCAGCAAACAAGAGGAACCAGTTTCAGTATATACTCGAAGCCTACCACAGCTCCCCCAGGAGTTAAATCAGCATTAACTAAACTTTGTGTCACCTTCTGCCTGGAAAACTTGTGACAAAACAACAGTCATTGCTCAGACATCTGGAAAGGTTCCATATACAACATAAATTCCGCTCCTTATGCATGCGCACAACAATATGGATTTTAACCACATGCCAAATATATGATGCAACACATATAGACAGAGTGCTGAAAAGTGAACTAGCTACATTTAAATTTCATAATGGGTGTGAAGAGAAATCATTTTCAAGGCACTGGTAAACAAAGAGGAGGAAATAGAACCTTGAAAGCACAGCACAACAATACATTGCTAGAGATATTCTTCAAGAGCTATTTTATGGTTTAGAGTGTTCAATCTCAAGATGCACAACTTGTACCATATCCAGACAAGCATGTCATGCTTACTGCAATCATCACTCCATTTTCTGTTTCTTGTGTAATAATACAAGCTAAAATTCTGCAAGAGGAGCAATACACAGAAACTTTTTCTCCCATGGAGCTCTCCTATGAAGTCAGTGGGAATATCCACAAGAGTGCAAATTCACCTACCCACCATTAAACCCACCAAACATGTTCTTAATGTACAGAATCCTGTTCAGCTGTCATATCCTTGAGCGAATAACCACAATTCCAGCAGAGGTGTAAGCACAGATGTAAAGTAACAGTGTCCTAGAAAATCTGCTACAGTATTAACCTTTCTTGTTACGACCTTTGAACTATATTATTGTGGTGGGAAACAGTAATAATGAAGGTGTCCTGCAGAAGGAATCCCCCGAAAGCCAGGCCGTGCCACCGCTAGGTGAGCTCGGTGCAGCCACTGCCCGATGGGCAAAATGTGGGTCGGATCCCAGACCACGCACATGATTGGTTCCCCTTTAGAGAGGGCACTTCACATCCAAAAAAATGGTGCTTTAGGGTAAAAGGGCAGCCCAGCAGGTTGCCAAAACGACAAGCTTAAAGTGCTTGCTTTGACGCATCCCTATATAGATCCATGTATCCATACACATCTTCGAAGCGCTCTCTGGAGGAGTCCCCGGGATCCCACCGCCCCCGTGCCCCTGCCGGCCCCTGTCCCTCTAGGAAGCCTGTCGGCTTTTGCCTTTTACCTTTTACCAGAGATGCGGCTTGCAGAGCGACAGCCACCGGGCGCCGGAGCAGAGCCTTTCGGTTTCGCTGCCAGGGGCGGTGGCAGAAGGCGGCGGGGTTCGGCCGGGCCACGGGTCTTGGGCGGGCACGGGGCCCGCCCGCCGGGCGGCTGCAGTCGGGAAACCCGAGAGGAGGGTGTGGGGATTAATCTCCTCTTACTGCCTCTCGATTGTTCAAAGGGGGAAATAAATCACTTGCCAAGTTTTGCAGCATCACCACCTGACTGCAGTGGGAAGACGAGCACAGTGATACAGAGCCCCGGGGGACCCACCCTGGGTCACTCATCCCAGGAGGGCACTGAGTGCTGCAGAGCTAGCTGGCATTGCCCCGTCAGCCCGAGGAGTGAGCAGGCACTGACTGCCCACTGTTAATTGCCAGCCTGTGCAAAAAAAAGTGACTTTTACCCTTTCCTATGTACCATTCTGCATAGGTGTGTGACACCAGGAGCTTGCCAGGTCTACTCATGTACCCACACAGTTAGGACAGGTCTAAAGCACCATCATCATCCTGACAAAAGACTCCAAGTTCATCTTCTGTCCCAGAGTTTCACCAGTATGATGCTTTTTTTCTTTATACTCCCTGGAACCCACACTCACACTCAGAAACTGCCAGTAAAAGAATGGGAAGTAAGCTGAGATAAATCAATAGTAGGGGGGAAAAAAACCAAAAGCCCACAATTAGAGGGACAAGGCCACTGCACCACCAAGTCAGAAATTGTCAGATGCTTCCACTGCTCCTGGAAAATCCTGCCAGACTCACCTCCCCTGGCTTCTGCTGGTGACAGCTGTCAGAAAAGGGGGCTGTGGCTGCAAGGTACGACTGCCTGGACAGTTCCATGTGCCCATCTGACAGAACTGGCACTGCAGTCTCACTCCTGCTTCTGAGCGATTAGTTTGTGCAATGTTTTTTCTATCTTCTGTCCATCCTCCTCACCCCCCTTTACTAAAAGTAAAAGGAATTTCTGCTAAGTGTACAACTTTGCATTTCTTCTATTAAATTTCATGTCATTTCACTTTCTGCTGTCAGCAGACTCATCCAATTCCATGAGGTATTCCAATCATTTTCCGTTGTAACAGCAGGCCTTAGGTTTATGTCATCAGCAAATTTTATTAGCACACACATGTTTTTTGCCAAGGTCACTAATAAAATTTTAACTAAAGTTAGTTCTGAGACCGGTCCCTCTGGAACCATATTTGTAACCTCCTTCCATCAAGACTCTCCCTTTCAGCACATGCTATTGTCCTCACTTTCCATTTCTTGCATTCATCCACATCTCTCCATTTTAATTAATATTTTCTCACATGGCAACCTCTGAAATGTTTTATTGATGTCCAGATAGATTTCATCTACTGTATTTTCATTGTCTGAGAGAATCATTTATGAGACTTTATCATACTGGCTTAGTGTGGTATGTTCACTTTGGTGAAGTCCTGCTGCATTTTAACTAGGTTTTCATATACTCCCACATCTTTAATTAGTTTACCTTCAGTGTTTGTTCTAAAGCTTCGTGTACTTATGAGATCAGATAAAAAGTCTGCTTCGATTAGTCCATTTTCTCATCACATAAAAGTCCACACAAAAATCTCTAGACTTTTCAGTGTTTCTTGAGCCGCTGCGGCCACTAGGTCTGACCTGAAATTAAGGCCCAGCGTGCCTGTGGTTTATTTTAGACTAATCCTTCAGACCCCAAAAAGCCAATTGTTGTGGTTTTTACTTCAAAGTCTGCCTCACAGGTTTCTTCTGCAAAACTACGTAAACTGTCTAGTTCCCAGAATCCCTTACAATCGTGCCTTTGAGGTTTTATGTATACAACCTGAATGCTCTAGCCTTGCTTTGCACAGACCTTTTCCATTTCAAATGCATTTATGCTTCCATTTTTATTGTATTAACATTTTGCAACCTAAAAAGAGCAATTGAAGAATGCTGCTTCTTCTTTCCTCTTCATGAACATGTCCATTGAATGAACTTAGAATAAATCTTATTGATTTAAAACAAAACTGTTTTGCTCATCTCCAGTTGCAGCCAACTGCCACCTTAAAATGAAATGTAGAAGAAGTGAAGTTCATGGCTGAATAAAGTGTTAAAGTTCCTCCTACAGAACCCAGAAAGAGGTTTTTTCTTTAGCATTAGTTTGGTCTTTAAAGAGATTTCTTTCCATGGACTTTGCCACTTCCTTAATTAGCTCCCAAATGATACAAGAATCCAGGCTGCTTAATTTCAAATGGAGAAGACCATGGTGAGACCCTTGCTGAGAGTGACATTTCATTCCTCGGAGCAGTAACACAAATGGGAGGGGTGGGGAGGCAAGTCCAGATTTTTTGCTGGACCAATGTACTTCTATAGTCTTCAGGCATCATTAAACTCTCCCCTTTGCACCTCATCCCCTCTGCATCCATTTGTATGTCTGAGTAAATATCTTTAGAGGTGGCTTTACATGAACTGCAAACTGTGGCAGTGAGCTCAGTCTGTAAAAGGAGATTATCTAGAAATTAGGAAGCTTCTGGTCACATTCAAATCAGGGCAGTCATTAAGGACTGTAGGATTGTTGCTGGAAGACCTCAGTGCCAACTCAGCTGTTCATCTCCTTCTGGCACAATGTCTGTGCAAGATGTGTACCACTAGTGTTATTTAACTGTGCTGATAGATGATCAGGATTCTGTAGGTAGGATCTAACGCTAAGCATAGACTAGACTTTGGCCACTAAAAGCAAGTTTTACTGACAAAATAGTGGGATAGCATCAGGCTGCAGGTTTTTACTTGGTAAAAGATCGTCTCTGCTTCCTCTCAAGGTGCAGTAGGTTTGCACAGTGCATCTCTGAAATAGCAGTGAGGCCAGCTGACCTTATGCAAACAGCAAGGTGTCAAGGTTTGATGCTGGCTAAGCACAAGGCACCCACAAAAAAAGCCACTATTCACTCATCTTCCTCTGCTATAGCTAAGCAGAGGAGGGGAAATTAAAACAAAAAACTTCATGAGTTGAGATAAGGATTAGGAGAAAAACACTTTAAGGCAAAACAGGTTCAAAATTAAACAGTATAAAGAAAATTTATTATTAACAGAATTAAAAGTAAAAAGGGTAATGAGAACTAAAATAAACCTTTAGAACACTTATTTTTTTCCCAGTCCCTCCCTCTTTCTCACTGACAGCGCAAGGAGACAAAACATGGGGTTTTGGTCAATCTTTCACTTTCTAAGAATCTTTCTCCAGTTAGCTCAGGGAAAAGATTTCTTTCTTCTGTTGGGCCATGGGGTCCTTCCCATGGGAGACAGCTCTCTATGAATTTCTCTAGCGTGGTTTTAATTTTCATGAACAGCAGCCCACCCTGCTGTGAGTCCCTCCCATGGGCCAAGCAGTCTTCCCACAAGTGCCTAAAGTTGGGTCATTTTAGTTCATGGTGTTTAGTCTTTTAAGGACGAGCTGTTCTAGTTTGGAAGCAAGGGTTCTCTATCGCTAGAAGTAAGGGTCTTCTCTCTCTCTGAGTTCCTCACTAGATTACAGCTTGTTAGCACCCACACGCTCCAGCGTGAGCACTCTTTCTCATGGGCTGCGAGTGGACCTGTGCATCCCCCCCGTGCACCTCACGAATTACAGGGAAACAGTTTGTTGTATTATAGTCCTCACCACGGCTTGCAGGAGAATCTCAGCTCCGACACCTGAAGCACTTCTTCCCCTTCCCTCCTTTCACTCACCTCAGTGCCAGCATGTTGGCTCCCCTCAACATGTCTTCACTTTTCCTTTTCTCTGGCTCAAAAGAAAATTGTTGTCCATAGGTATTATTGTTCTCAGTGTGAAAAACACGGTTCACTCTCCTGTTAGGATTGAAAATTTTAATAAAGGACAATAGGAGATAATAAAGCAAAAGTAGCAGCGCTGGGTGCTGTTGGCACTCGGCCCAGAGCACACCGCTGTCTTAGAGACACCCCTTTACATACACCCGGAGTATTACCTATTCATAAACAATTAT
>VZRS01006852.1:13054-27956 GCA_013398055.1 Ifrita kowaldi | reverse complement strand
GCGGCCCCCGGGGCGCCTCCGCCCCGGCACCCAGCCGGCCCGAGGGCGGGGAGAAGGGGAAGAAGGGAAGAAGGAATGAGGGAAAGAGGGATCCCCCGGACCCACCTTGGTGCCGAACTTGTGGCTGTGCTGTACCAGGAGCGGCCCCTCCATGGCCGGCGGCTCCATCCCCGCGCGCCGCGCGCTTCCGCCCACGCCACTGGGGCGGGGACGGGGCGGGGACCGGGCGGGGACCGGGCGGGGACGCGGACGCGCGTGTCAGGGGCGGGGCGTGCTCGCGTGTGTGCGCGTGCACGTGTGCGCGTGCACGAGTGTGAACGTCTGTGTGCACACCTGTGCGTGTGCATGAGTGTGAACATGTGTGCCTGCGTGAGTGGGGACATGTGTGTGCGTGAGCCTGAGTGTGAACATGTGTGTGCGCACCTGTGCGTGTGCATGAGTGTGAATATGCGTGCATGCATGAGTGCGAACGTGTGTGCACACCTGTGCGTGTGCGTGAGTGTGAACATGTGTGTGCATGAGCGTGAAGACGCGTGTGCATGTGCCTGAGTGTGATCTTGTGCGCACACGTGTGACACAGGCGCGTGCTATCACTGGAGATGGGAAAACCTGCTCGGATGGGCTGAGGATAAGTGAGGGCCGTATGGGGAGTGCACGGGGGATAGGTGAGGTTTCACAGGACAGGAAAAAGGAGTGATGTCTTTGATAGGAGAAAAAAAGCAAGTGGAAAACTAGAGGCTGCTTAGCTCAAGTTCATAGTCCGAGAAAACCCTGGAATAAGTAGCCAGGTGCTCCCAGAGGGAGCAGAGGAAGGAAGGAATCACAGCAAACACCTGAGTATGCACAGCCCTGCATAACTTCATTCTCTGACTGACTGCGTGGACGGGGTAATGCCATCCATATTTCTCTGCCTCCAACCATGCCGTGTCCCCAAGCACCGAAGCCACTCCAGGGGTGCTGGGCTGCTCCCAGCACTGTCCTTGCCATAGCTGGCCACTCCAGCCTTCCCCAGCACCCTTCTGCAGGGCCAGGTTTGAGTCCAGCATTCCCAGCAGCAGGTGGGACAGATGCTGGCTGTGAGGCAAAGAACAAGGACAAGCACAGCCAGGTGCTCCCTGCACCTGGATGACCCAGCCTAGTGGCACTCTGATGGCACTGTGACCCTGCCAGGTCACTGCTGCTCAGTCACTCACGGGCTTCTTGCTGCTTTGATGGCCCAGGCACCATGACTCGGTTTCCTGACACAACATAAACCTGCAAAGGGAAGAGGGAGAAGCCATAGATCCTGTTTTTCCAGGCCCTGATGCCCCTTTCTCCACCTGTGGTTTTGATGAAATAGCTGCAGGTGGGGACAGCTGCTGGGGAAGACTTGGCAGTGCCTGGCTGCAGGAGTGACCCTCTGCACTCTCTTGGCTCCATCCCTCACACTTGCATGGGAACAAAATTATGCTGGCATCCTGGCTTAGGAATGCTTTTCTCCAGTTTAGTGTTCCCATTGAAACATCCCAGACCACCTGCTCACTGCCCTATCCTCACCCCGAGGCAGGACGGAGAGGAGAATTGGAGGCACAAAAAGTAAAGATCACACAGATAAGAACCATTTACTAGCAACAGCAATGGGATGTAACAACAGCAGCACCAATAACAGAGTGTACAAGACAGGCGAACGATCAGACCGCAAACCCTGGCAAAACAATGACATCAACAAACAGGGACAGTGGCCTGAAAAAGAGCAAAATGATTTGGTGGTGTCAAACACCCCGGCCCGTGCGTAGGCAGGGCCCTGTGATGTGCAGCTGCAGGACAGGGAACTCATGACGCGGCAGCAGGTCTGCAAACCACAGCCTGTGGGACGGAGACAACCACGAGCCAGACGAGTGTCAGCAGCTCAGAGCAGGGTGGCACAAGGCACACAGCCTGACACAGGCAGGCAGGTGAGTCACCTGCAAGGCACATGGACCGGCCTGATGGCACGGACCAGGAGAGGGAACGCACCCTAGGCCTGGCATGAGGGTGTGGCCAGGGCAGGTGCCAGCTCAGTAGTGAACACAAGGGGATAATGACACTCGACCCCTCGGGAACAACTCTGGAGCTGTGGGGTCCCGGGAAGCTTCAAAAGCTTCTTCACACGAGAAAGAAGTGTCCTCGGGCTGCACCGGGAGAACCCCCGCAGCTGGGGACGCGGGGAAGCCGGAGCTGGCGTGGGCACAGTGCCCGGGAGCGGCAGCGGCTGCAGCGCCGGGGGCTCCGGTCCGGGGGCTCCGAGACTGCGGCTCCGAGCATNAGGGCCGCTCCTGCGCGGGGATGGCGGAGCGGCCGCGCTTCCTCTGCGGCGTGGTGGAAGGTAGGTCCCTCCGGGGCCGCGGCTGGGGCCGGTGCCCGACCCGCCCGGGTATTGCAGGGGCTGGTCCGATCCACCCGTAGTGAGCCGGGCCGAGAAGGGCCCCAGGCTGTGGGGGAGGCGGGAGTGGGGCTCTTGCACAGCACCCCATCTCTGCCGGGGGTCTGGACCAGCACCCCTGGGATGCTCCCAGCTCTCCCCAGAGCCCCGCTGAGCCCCGCAGCCACACCAGCAGAGCCGAGCCTCCCCCCCAGAGGGGCACAGGGACCCTCTGCTCGGCCTCCAGAGCTCTACACGGGGTTCTTTGCTGCCCTGGACTCAGGGGCAGCTATCCGGTGTGCCCCCCCTGCTCACCCTGCCCATGGGGCAGCAGTGCAGGACCCGTGCCCAGAGCTTGCTCTGTGCTTCTCCGTCCCCACATCCCCAGCTCCCTCTGGAGCTGAGCCAAACCTGGCAAAATCATCTGCCCCTCTCCTGGCAGCACAATACCCCCCCGAGGGCCACTGCCCACTGCCTCACCCGAGAGGAAGCAGGAGCACCATGCAAATAAATGTAAAATAAACAGGAAATGCAGGGGTGGAGAAGCTGATGTGAGTCAGACAAGAATCATCAATATAGCAGAGCTGACCTGGGAAAGAGGGCAGGGATGCTGCTGGCAAAGCCATTCCAGGAGAACACTGCTGGCAGGGCGTGTGCAGGACTGTGTGTCCTCCTTGCCAGCCCACGTCAGTTCACAGCAACATGTGCTGTGAAAGTGTCACTTGCAGGTGCCATACAGGGACTCTGGGGACCTCACTGTGATCTCGAAATAGCAAATTATTTATCACAGAAATAACTTTTTTGGGCGTAATGTTTGCTGGGATTCTCGAGTGGCCACAAATTTGGCCCCGTGTATGGTGGGGGATGGATAGCAAGGTGACTATAAATTATTTCAAAGTATATGGAATAACCATGTAGGTGTTCAAACAGGTAGAAGATCTGTCTGCCGAGAGAAGACAGATGGAGAGTGGGTGTTGCTGTGGTGCAACCCACCTCCACCACTGCCCAGGGCTGGTGCTGGGGGCTGCAGGGTGGGCTCCTGCCAAAGGGAGCCAAGGGAATGAGGGCAGATGAGCTCTGGGACATTCAGGTGCTTTGGGAAATGCAGGTGCTTTCCTGGGTGGCACTGGCCTCATGCCAGACACGGAGAGCTGATCCTTTCTCCCAGCTAAATGGAGTCAGTGCAGCCTGCCCCTCTGCCCCGCTCAGTTTTGGGAATGCCACCACTTCCCAAGTACCTGCTCCCCTTGGCCTTGGCTGCTGGAAGGTGCAGAGATTGACTCAAAAGTTGCCCGTGATGCAGAGAGAAAGCAGGAAGATGCCTTGATGGCCAATTGCCATCACCATCCAAGATGTAATGGATTTTCTGTGAGACTTCACGTTGCAGCTGCCAGATCTTGCAGAGACTTGAAGTGGCTGAAAGTTCTTCTCTTGCTAAATCTCCGGTCTGTGCTGGGACACTGACAGGTTCCCCTTAACCTCTGCTTTGAGGAGCTGTCAAATCTGCATCTCTCCAAACTCATTTATCTGCCCGTCCCCAAGGGAAAGGGCTTGTGTTCCACTGGATATCCTTTCTCCCTGGCTTTGCAGACAACTCTGCACCTCCCAGGGCTTCCTACACACAGAAATAGGAAGGGTTCTTCCTTGGAAATGGTCCCAACAGCAGAATGGGTGCTGCATGTCCAGCAGAGCATCTCTGCACTCAGAGATAGCACAGACAGAGTCTGTTTTAAGGCACTAACAACTACATTTTGCCTTTTGTTTCCCTTCCTTTTACAGGTTTCTATGGGAGACCATGGTCAATGGATCAGAGGAAACTTCTCTTTCAATGGCAAGTACCCCGAATTTTCCTCTCTGAAGGGGCGGTGGCAGCGAAGGGGGCTCATGCTTCTGCAGTGTCCCCCTGTCCCAGCGCTCTCACGGCCCCGGGAAGGATCCGCGCTTGGCGGGACCTTGGGTGCTGCGGGACGGACGGACGGACGCGGGGCCGCCCCGTGCCGGCAGATGGTGCTGGGGCTCCACACGTCCCGCTGCAGCCCCGTGTGGGTGCGCTGGCCGCGTCCCCGCTGCCACCAGCAGCAAGCGAGGACACCAGGCGGGCAATTCCAGCCAGCCCGGGCTCGCTGGAGCCGGGCTGAACCCTGTGGAAACGAGGGCATCACTCCATGCTGAGCACAGGTGGCTGCTGTGTCCTGACGCTGCCATCCCTGCCTGGTGTGGGTGGCCCTGCCTGTGTCCCCATGAGTCCCCACGCATGTCTGTGCATCACCCCGTGTGCCAGTGACAAAATTATGTGCACAGGATCCATCACTGGGGTGGGAGTTGATCCGTGCAGCTCCTCTACAAGCAGCTGGTGCCCATGCACAGGCCATCAGTGGGATGAGCTGCACTGACAGGACCTGAACTGGGGCTTTGCAGGGCCTGCCATGGGCAGTGCAGTGGTGACAGTGTGGGCAGTCACAAGTGTAATTAAGGACCAGAGTGCAGGGACCAGAGATGCGGGTACAGAAAAATGGAAGGAAAGCAAGCTGTGATGTTTTAAAGTACCTCAGGAATGAGAAGGTCTAATAGGGGCCTTGTCTGATGCTGGACTGGGATGTGTTCACGTGGTGGGACATGAGAGTGACATGTCCATGGGTGTTTTTCTTATCTGGAAAGAAACAAGGGACTTTTACCATGAGATACCTGAAGTGCTTCCTACTCTGTTCACCGTGGGAAAATGTAAAACATCGTCTGCTGAGGAGGATAAATAAAACCAAATGAATATCTCAGATGCTTCCCTACAGAAGTGCCAAAAGAGGGAGGTGTCTGCCCTCCTGGGGGGCACATCCTGCTGCTCTCTGACACAAACCTCAGGGCTCAGCACTGCCAGCACTGGCTGAGATTCCTGTCTCCATGTGGCCGTGCAAAGAGCCAGTGTGGAGTCTGGGTGACCCCTTGCTCTCCCTGCACAGGCTGCAACGCCGGGGGCTGAACTGCTACATGTACGCACCCAAGGATGAACTGAAGCACCGGCTGCTCTGGAGAGAGCCCTACACAGAGCATGAGGCAGGTAGCGGCTCTGCTGGGTCCCACGGGGGGCTGCAGGCATCCCAGGTCCCCGAGGGGGTAGCATGGGCTGTGTCCCAGCTATTTCCATCCTGCCAGGACCCTGCCCATTGCACGGAGGCCCCCAGATCTTGCCAAGCGCAAGAAGATTCCCAGACCGTGCCCATCATATGGAATTGCCTAAAGGGCCACCCAGTATGGGGAACTCCCCATGTGGATCTCTGGCAATGGGATCTCTGGCCCGTAGACCCTTGTCAAAAGTCCTCTGTGTCCTAAGGGAGTGGAAATGGTCTTCCAGGAGCCTCTCCCCTCCCAATGACCTCAGCTTCTTTCTTTCAGACTGCTGGGGTTCACTCTCCCTCCATCCCTTGTCTTGCTCCATCCCTTGTTTCCCTCCACCCCTTGTCCTGCTCCATTCCCTGTCCCACTCCATCCTTTGTCCCCCTTCTTACCTTATCCCGCTCCATCCTTCATCTCCCTCCATCCCTTGTCCCTCCCTTGTCCCCCTCCATTCCTTGTCCCGCTCCATCCCTTGTCCTGCTCCATCCCATGCCTCCCAGCTCTCACAGACCCCCTGTGCTCTGTCCCCAGCCCGCATGCGGTCTCTCATCGAAGCTGCCCAAGAGCAAGGCGTGGAGTTTATTTTCGCCATTTCTGCTGGCCAGGACATGGTGTTTTCCAGCGCTGGGGATCGGCTCCTGCTGCAGCAAAAACTCAGGCAGGTACCGTGGGCCATTCCTTCATCCCACTGCTCCCAGGCAAGGGGCACATGTGTGGTCCCTGTGCCCACCCTATGGGCTGGTGTGGGGGTGTAAACCTCTCCTGCTGCTGCACAGAGGGAGCAGCTCTGCGGTGCCCTGCGGCCAATGTCATGTCCCTGTCACGGTGACAGAGAGCTGAGGGCTCCATGGATGCCTGACTGGGGGCAGGAGAAGGACCAGCCAAGCCCCAGAACTTGCTGGGCACCACTGAGGCCTGGCACAGGCTGGAGCTGAGCCCCAGGTCCCCAGGGAGAGCAAAGAGCCACTGGCACGGTGGCGCTGCTCCGTGGGCAGCTGCTACTCCCATGGCACAGCCCAGGCAGGAACTGCCCCATCTGTGCTGTGCCCAGATGCCCCTCTCCAGCCCCTTGGGGCTCCCTGCTGCCCAGGGATCCCAGCAGCCTGTGTCTGTGCCTGCAGGTGGCCGCCATGGGGTGCTGCTCCTTCGCGCTGCTTTTTGACGACATCGACCCCTCCATGTGCCAAGCTGACAGAGATGTCTTCCCCTCCCTGGCACAGGCTCAGGCCTCTGTGGCTAACGAGGTCTACCAGGAGCTGGGCCAACCCTCTGTCTTCCTCTTCTGCCCTACAGGTACTGCCTGCAGCCCTGCGGTCCCAGCCCCCCAAACCGGGGAGCCCCCTCACACTGGGGTGCGCTTTGGCTGCACCCAACCCCTGTCCCTGCTGAGAGCTGAGTGCCCTGGCAGCCCCCCCGGCTCTCCCTGGACTCCTCACGCTCCCAGGGGAGCTCTGGATATTTTGGGACTAAGACAGGATCAGGCTGCAGCAGGGCCCCTGTCCATGATGCCGGCAGCCTCTCCTCTCCTGTTCCCCCAGCCCTCAGGGGATGCTCTGTGTTCTCTCCCAGAATACTGCAGCTCACTCTGCTCTCCCAGCCCCAGCCAGTCCTGCTACCTGCAGACCATCGGCCAGGAGCTGCTCCCAGGGATCGGTGTCATCTGGACAGGTGAGCACCAGGACCCGCTCTGGGTGTGTAGCCACGTGCAGCGTCTGCAAACCCTATGGCCACGGGCTGTCCTGGGAGAGCCACCAGCAAGTGACCCCACTGTGGTGCCTCATATCGGGGTGTGCAGCCCCAGCCAGGCAGGAGTTTGAGCTGGGGGTCTGCTCTCCTGGCTTGGGAGCGTGGGTGGGGTGACCCAACCCACATCTCCGTGTCCTTGTTCCTGCTGTGTGTCCGATGGACCCTGTGCCCCACGTGTGTCCCCACCCTGATGCTGCAGGCCCAAAGGTGGTGTCACAGGAGCTCTCAGCAGTGCTGCTGGAGGAGGTGGAGGCTGTCCTGAGGCGCCGTCCCCTCATCTGGGACAACCTCTACGCCAACGACTACGACTGCAGACGTGTCTTCCTGGGCCCCTACATGGGGCGTGCTCCTGGCCTCATGTCCAGGCTCCACGGGCTGCTCCTTAACCCCAACTGTGAGCTCCAGGCCAACTTCATCCCCATACACACGCTGGGCACCTGGTTTCGGAGCGAGCTGGGGAGCTGTGCCCACCCTGACCATGCAGGTACCTGGCCCCAGTGCCCATTGCTGCCCATCCTTGCCCAGCCCTGCAGCTTTCCTGCATGGAACCAGGGCTGCCCAGGCTGATGAGCTGCAGTTCCTTAGGAACGGAGGCAGTGGCAGCCCTGGGGGACAGCCAAGGTGCTCAAGATGGGAGCTACAGCCCCCAGGAAGCCTTGGAGCTGGCGCTGCGTGACTGGGTGGCTGAGATCAACCAGCAGGCCTTGGAGCCAGGTAGGCAATGGATCTGCACATGCAGCATCCCTCAATCCCTGGAGTGCTGGATCGGCTCTGCCAGGAGATCAGTGGGCACAGGGTGAGGGAGCCCCAGCCCTGCCCATCTGAAGGGTTTCTGGGGCTGGTGTGGCAGCAGGGCCGTGCCTGCCGTGGTGGGCAGGTGTGAGTGTCCCTCCTGCCGTGCTGCCCCGTGGGTGCTCCTGCCATGGCTGCATCCTGGAGAGGGTTTCCTTTGGCTGGCAGCACTGGAGTCTGGGCCAGCTCTGGAAGAGGGGTCAGCCAGGGGTGAGCTTGGTGTTTTGCAGTGTTTGCCTCTGCAAAGCCACAGCCTCACCAGCCCCAGGGGCCTGAACTCGAGCCCAGGGTCCTGGCAGCTCATCTCCTGCCAGCTCAGAGATGGAGCTCCCCAGCGCTGTCCTGCCCCATGGGCAGAAGTTTCCATGCAGGTTCAAAGGGGCTTCCCTCTTGTTCTGTTCTGCCAGGAGGAAGGACCCCAGGACACCCCAGTGTCAGCCTCAAGGGAGGACCAAGGCTGCAGCCTGGCACGGCGGGAGGACAGGAGGTCACTCCCGACCCTCAGCCCCACGACTCTGCTCCCGGTGGGGCAGACCAGCACAGCCCCGAGCCCTGTGGAGCGGCACCAGAGGAGGGGTGCAGGGAGGTGACCTCGGAGCCTGAGAAGGACAGTGGGAGCAGGACACCCGCTGGCGGTCAGCAGAGCCCTACAAGGGCTGGGGACCAGCTCGCCACAGGGAGCAGGGAGAGCTGTGAGCCCTCCCCTGCTCTGCGCAGTGCGGCTGGGCGTGCCCAGTCTGCAGGAATCCCAATGGCCACCGAGACCCTCCCCAGCCCAGGCTCCACCACGAGCTCCAGCAATGTGGCCAACAGCCAGAACTTTTCCTCGCCCACCAGTGATGCCAGGACAGGGAGTGGCAGCCCTGCCCAGTCTCCCAGCAGCACCCAGCCTGAGGCCATCAGGACTGATGTGCCCCAGACACCCCCAGGGCCTGAGGCTGCTGACAGCCCTGCCCCCCCAGCCCCACTGACTGATGAGGTTGGTGCTAGCCCTGGTCCCATGGCACCAGTGACCCCAGAGGAGGCTGGGTCTGGCCCCATGGCACCACTGACCCCCAAGGAGGCCAGGACCAGCCCCACATCACAGATGACCCCAGAGAAGGACAGGACCAGCCCCATGGCACCAGTGACCCCAGAGGAGGCCAGGACCAGCCCCGTGGCACTACTGACACCAGAGGAGGCTGGTTCCAGCCCCATGGCACCAGTGACTCCAGAGGAGGCTGGGTCTGGTCCCATGACCCCCAAGGATGCCAGGACCAGCCCCACATCACAGGTGGCCCCAGAGGAGGCTGGGTCTGGTCCCATGACCCCCAAGGAGGCCAGGACCAGCCCCACATCACAGGTGGCCCCAGAGGAGGCTGGGTCTGGTCCCATGACCCCCAAGGAGGCCAGGACCAGCCCCACATCACAGGTGGCCCCAGAGGAGGCTGGGTCTGGTCCCATGACCCCCAAGGAGGCCACGACCAGCCCCACATCACAGGTGACCCCAGAGAAGGCCAGGACCAGCCCCATGGCACTGGTGTCCCCAGAGGAGGCTGGGTCTGACCCTACAGCACTGATGACCCCAAAGGAGGCCAGATCCAACCCCACAGCACCACTGACCCCAGAAGAGGCTGTGTCCAGCCCTACAGCACCGCTGACCCTGGAGGAGGTGCGGATGCTGGTGGAGCTCTTCTACCTGCCCTACCACCATGGGGCTCTGGCACGGGAGCTCCTGGAGCACTTTCGGTGGCTGCGGGCAAACAGCCTCAGCGTGGGGGTCCCGGCCACGGCGCCCGATGCCTGCGGGGTAAGGCTGGTCCTGGTGCTGCTGCGGGAGGGCGGCTGCCATGGCGTGTGTCCCCAGGTGGCTGACACCCGGTGTGTCCCCAGGGCATGCGGTGGCGAGGCCGGGCTCAGTCCTTCCAGCTGCTCTGCGCACGGACGTGCCGCCTGCACAGCCGCTTCGTCAGCACCGCCGGCCGGGCGCTGCTCTACGACCTGCACCCCTACCTCTGGGACATCCGCAACATGCTGCTGGCCGCCAGTGCCTTCGTCCTCTGGCTGGGTACGTGGCTGATGCCAGCCCTGCCAAGAAACGCCAGCCCTGCCAGCCCCTGTCACACCCATCCAAACCCAGCTGTGCCGGAGTGTAGGACCCTGCGGCACTGGGGCACACCCAGGGCACCTGATGCTTGTTCTCTGGGGATCCACTGCTCCCCCACTAAGGAGGTGAAGGTTTCTTCTGGGACCCACCCCAGAGATCTGGGGTTCCACCGTCCAGCTGGAGGTGCCAGGGTCCCTTTTGAGAGTGCACCTCCCCTTGACCCCTTTTCTGCGGCTGATTCGTGTCCTGTGCTCACCACTTCACCTCTTTGCAGATGGTCACCTGCTCTGCGACCCTGACCCCAAGGGCACCTGGGGGAACTGCTTTGGCTGTAAGTACAGGCACTGCCCTAGCTCACCCCCTACCAGCCCCAGCCCCACAGCAACAGCCAGCACTCACCATCAGGCTGCCCTTTCCCACACTCTGCCTGCCAAGCCGAGGGGAAATGGCCATGGGAATGACACAGCGGGGCAGGATGAGGCACTGCTGCCAGGGACAGGGCAGTCATTGGAGCAGATCTTCACCATATCTCACAGCCATTTCTCTGGTATGGTTCCTCAGCCCTTTAATCCCAAAGACCCTGTGGGGAAAAAGCCTGTGTGGAAAAAGGGTTCTGGGAGCAGTAATGCCCTGGATGACAGAGGTGGGGCTGGTTTTTGAATGCCTGTGCATCGTTTTGCACAGTTTTCCTCTGGTTTAGGGCTCCCTGGTTGCTCTGTGGGTTTTGTGACCTCTTAAAAACCAAGAACTGTTACCAGGTGATGACCTGAGCAGGTCTCCAAGTTCAGTGTGAGAGGGAGCCGTGTGCCTTGAGCCCCTTCCTCGAGGAAGCAGCCATACAGGGCATGTTCCCACTGTCTCAGGCTGCACAGCTGGGGAACACATCCTTGGAGCTGTGACAGCAAGGATCTGCCTGGCAGAGGCTGATCTCCCTTTGCCTAGCAGGTTTGTGTTCACCTCGTGTCAGTCTGTGTCCTGCTGCTTCCAGGGTGCCAGAGTATCACTGCCCCGATCCTGCTGGGGAGGGACGCCGAGCCCTGGGTGCGTCGTGGGGGTCTCTTTGGAGAGCTGCAGGTGAGAATGTGTCCCTCACTGTGGGGGCTGAAGGAGCCATTGGGAAGCCAATATCCCAACCCTGCTGTTGAGCTGCTGCAAGCTTGGGAAGGCAGAGCTGCCTCGGGGCCTCTGCACCTTGGCTGTGGTTCCTGGGATTTCAGGAGTCTCAGAGCCACCCTCCTCCTGCTGCCTCCAGGATGAGGTTTGGAGCCAGGACAACCTGATGGACTGTATCTCTTCCAGGCACTGCTGCCCGTGGGGAACAGCTGTGACCTCTTCTACCATCCACCCCCGCTCTTCCCGTCCAGCCAGCTGTACCTCCTGCGCCCGCTGCTGCCCCTGGACAAGGTGGGAGCCGTGGCCTGGAGGGCTGTCCTGCCAGAGCCTTTGCATGGCTTGTGCTGCCCATAAAATGATGAGTTATGGGTTCATCTGCTGCTGACCCCAGCTGAGCTCCCAGTGTGGGGTGACACAGGTGGGGAGGGACCTTGGGTCCAGCTCTGCTCAGAGCCAGCTGGCCTGGAGCAGCTCTTGGGGCTGTGGTCAGTATGTCAGACCATGGGCTGGAGAATGTGCTGTGGCCTCAGCAAACCCACCTCTCTGTGATGGGGGCCTGGGCAGACCTCGCTCCCTCACCCTGCTCCTCTCCAGCTCAAGGAAAGGCTAACACCACAAATCCAGGCACCACAGACACGAGTGCAGCTCATCTGCTCAGGCTGAACCTTGACAACAACAATGTCTGTGTCCAGTGAAACTTTGAGAGGAAAATCCAGCTGAGCCCATTGGCCCGTTGCAGGAACAGGCACAGCAGGGCACGGTCCTGCCCCTGTTGTTGGGTTATCAGGGCAGCCTCCCCTTTCAGGAGCAAGGCTTTTATCAGAATGTTTGCAGCAGCAAACTCAACTGTGACCAAGACAGGGCATTTGGGGATGTCCTGCTGTGCTCAGGCTCTCTGGAGACCTGAGTTTCAGTGTTGTTTTTGGTGCCGTTCTGGCTGCTCTGAGTGTGCTCCGGCCTGGGGCCGCCTCTGCAGCGGCTGCTCTCGGGATGCCTGACCGGAATGGCAATTTCTGGTTTGAAGGCTGGCTGTGCTGTGGCGATGAGCCCGAGGCCAGCAGAAGGTGGTGGCTGGCATTGTGGCATGGCAGGCACAGCCAGGGCTGACATGGGTCCGGCTCTTCCAGGGAGAGCTTTACCGCATGTGCCGGGAGAGTTTGGACTGTGATCCCAAAGTGGCAGAGATCCTTGTGGCCCACCCGGATCTCCTCGGTGACAGGTGAGATGTAGCCCCTTTGGGCTGTGCTGAGCCTGGACATATGCTGGGTGATGCAGGGCTGGGGAGTGAGGCGATGGCCTCTCTTGGCATTCTTTTGGGGACCAGCTTTGCCCCATGGCTGGCAATGGCCTCACTGAGGGGGACAGGGAGGGACATCCCCATGCTCATGTCCAGCAGGGTCATGGCAGCCACCGTTGTGGATGTCCACCCTGGATGCTGGAGGCTGCAATGGCTCCCCTTGGCTGAGGGTTTCTACCGGGGATCTCAAAGGGGTGGTCAGTGGGTGCTGTCCAGCTGGGGCATGAAGGAGGAAGCTGCTCTGAGGTTTCCCAGGGTCTCCAGGCTCAGCTGAGCTGTGCTTCTGCTCTGCCTGGCAGACTCCTGGGCAGCTTCCTCAGCCTGAGCCCCGAGTACACCTTTGTGCTGGAGGATGAGGGTGGCCCGTGTGGCTACGCAGCCGGAGCGCTCCACGCCGAGGGCTTCCTGCAGCAGCGAGACAGCAGCTGGCTGCCGGCCATCCGGCACAAGTACCCCCCAGACCTGGGCGCAGGGGGCCCAGCTCTGGGACAGGTGAGGGGACACCTGGAGCAGAGGGGAGCGGGGATGGGAGAGCTAGAGGGGGTTCCCTCACTTGTGCTTGTCTCCCACAGGATGCCCTAGAGGAAGCAGTGCTCTTCTTCCATGCAGAGCCACTGGCTGTGCCCCAGCCCGTGCTGAGGCGTTTCCCCTCCCTGGTGCAGCTGGGCACGGCGCCCCGCGTGCTGGACGTGGGGGCCAGTCGCAGCCTGGCCCTCTGCCTGCTGAGTGCACTCAGGGCCAACGGTGAGTGAGCATGACCTTGGAGTGCTGGCCCTTCATCCAGCACAACCCCATCCCAACTGCTCCCTCACCCACCAGAGCTGGGAGCTGGCCTTTCGCTGGTGCAGAGCGGCCCCAGCTCCCAGGCATTGTCCCCTCCCTTTGCACTGGGGGACATGTGGACCTGTGTCTCAGGGCATCACAGGGGCACTCTGTGCCAAAGGGGCAGTGGAGAGACCGATCCCCTTATGGAGGGGGTCCCTGTCACTGTGCCCCCAGTCCCAGCACTGGGGTCCTGGTGCCCTGACCTCTCACCTCCCTTCCAGGGTCCCGGGGAGTGTTCTGCCAGGTCAGTGACACCGACCGGCAGCAGCTGAGCTTCTACAGCAAGCTGGGCTTTGTCGCCCTGCCGGTGGCCTGGGGCAGCTCTCCCGGCGCTCAGCTCCTGGGACGTCTCCTCTGAAGGGGCACAGGGAGGGAGTGCCCCAGGACAGGCTGGTTCCCCAGGCCAGGCTGACCGCCCATCCCGCACAGCATCGGCCTGAGCAAGCGGGAGCAGAGGGGCACCTCGAGCAGGCCAGGTACACGTGAGAGGGGACACAGCCTGGGGGCGAGCAGGATGTCACTGGGACTGTGCAGGGTTGTGAGGTACCTGGGTAGCAGAGAGCTATTTCTGCCACTCAGGGGATTTGGCCACCTCTGTGCCACCCCAGCTGTTCCTGTTTGCTGGGTACCCTCCACCTTTGCTGGGGAGCCAGGCTGTCTGCAGACCCCCAGGGCAGTACTGCCCCCATGGGCAGTATTTGGGTTGGTGGTCCCAGAGCACAGCACGGTGCCTTAGTGCTACGGGAGTGTCCCTGTCACGCAGGCTGGGCTGCCCAGCTCTCTCCATGCCCTGTGTGGCCTGAGGCTGGTGCTGGGGCTGGCTCTTGGCACCGAGGACCTGCTTGTCTGTATGGATTGATCTGGTATGGGATGCGGTGAGGCAGCCTCTCTTTTTGTGCCTGGGGGCTGAGGGAAGCGCTGTCCTCGGCAATAAAGCGTTTGCTGGGCTCTCATCATGGCTCGTCTCTTGGGGGAAAGTGTTGGGGTGCCAGCACGTCCCTCTCACACCCTCATGCCCTCTCACACATCTCGCACTGGCTGTTGCTACAGTCGGTCTTGTGTCACCTCACACAAAGCAGCTCCCCACACATCCATTTCCCCAGCTGCTCCCCGGCTTCCCCCTGCTCTGCACTCCGGGAAGGTGCTCCAGCCTCTGGCTCACGGCCCCAGGCCTGTAGGGCTTTCCTGCGGGATGGGACCCCCGGGCTTGGGCCTCCCCTATGGGTCTGGGGGCCGCAGCCAGCCCAGGACAGGCAGGATGACCAAGGCGGGGGGGTATCTGTCCAGCCACCCCACTGCAGCGCCTGGAAAAGCGCTGCCAAGGACAAACCATTCCTGGCTGTTTCCCTCCCTTGCCCTTCGGAGCTGGCTGCCCCGGCCCCGGGGTGAGGAGAGGGCTGGGTGGGGTCGGGGTGGCCAAACCCCGGGAGTGGGGGCTCGGCTGGCAGCTCCTAGCGGCCCCAGGAGCGGCCGGGCAGCTCCCGCAGCTCCGTCCCGGGGGGCCGGGGCCGGCCCTGGAGCCGAGCCCAGCCGGGGCAGGGGCTGGAGCCGGCCC
>VZRS01006852.1:0-12920 GCA_013398055.1 Ifrita kowaldi | reverse complement strand
CGCGGGTGTCCCACGGGAAGGGGAGCCCGGCGGACCCGGCGGGGTTGTGGGTGCCGCCTCGGGGCTGTACCGCACCCCAAAGCGTGTGGGCTGCTGGCCGAGCTGCGGGTTACAAAGGCCGGTGGAGACTCAGGATTTCCATGAAGACCGGACTTGCTGTAGCTCATGGAAGAGAGGATGGATGGAGGGATGTGGGGCGGGAGGGCTGGCGGCGCTGGAAGAGATGATTCTTCGCTGCTGGCTTTTCGTCTTCCCAGCTGCTCTCAAAGGAGCCCGCAGCTGAGCCGGTCCCGTCTCCAGCAGGTCCAGGAAGGCTGGTTCCCTGCTCCAGGGTGCCTGGGACCCCAGCCCCACCAGCAGCCTCATAGCCCCCAGCCCCGCTGCCCGCCGCTCAGCCCGTGGGGATGGCTGATGTTTGCGCATTCCTCCGAGGTCTTTCCCTCCTGCCGGCAGCTGGTTCCTCCCAGGGCTGCCTCTCCCGAGCCCGGGGCAGCTCAGAGCAGAGTGGGCAGACCCGAGGGCCCTGCCGTGTCCTGGGGAGGCTGGGTGGGAGTAGGAGCTGTGCTGTGACCTGCCCTGCTTAGGGGGTGACAGCAGGATATGGGGACATCAGGTAGCCCAAAGGGGCTGGACCCGGAGTTGTCAGGGGAAGGGAAGTGCAGCCCCAGCCCCACACAAAGCTCTGCCCCGCTGAGACACAGAGAGCCCGAGTGTCCTTTCCGCAGCAGGGTCCCTGTCCCTGCCTGGGATGGGGGCACACAGAGGGTGGCAGGGGTAGGCATCCTGCCTTCGGGCAGCGAACTCTCAGCCACAGGAGGTTGTGGTTTTGGGAGTGACACCAAGGCTGCCAGGGAATCCGGATTCCCATGTGACCCTGGGCTGCTTCCTGGTGCTTCTGGGGCCAGTTTGTGGAATCCTGTGCTCTTCCAGACCTTGGTGGTGCTTACCCCGGAGCTCTGACCCATGGCAGGTCCCCTCCGGAGCGGGGTGGGGGTGTCAGGGCTCCCCTGCTTTGTGCACATGCACTCCCGGCACTCCAGGGCTGCCGGGAAGCGGGAAAAGCGGAGCAGGCCTATCCAGGCGGCCGGATTGCGAAAGGGCCAGCTCTGGGCCGTGTATGATGGGGCCCTGGGGAGAAGGGGAGGGATGGAGCCCTGAAGCCATGGGACTCACCAGACCTTCTCCTGCCCTGACTGCTGCGGACGTGACCCCACACTCTCAGGGATGTCCTGGCATGGGACATCAACAGAGAGTGACTGTGTCACCCTGTAACCTTCCCAAGGAAGGATAAACAGAGTGAGCTTCCTCTCCCTTGTGCTGGCGGGTTTCCCAGGTCCTCTGTCTGTTGTACTGCTCTCCTCTGAGTCCTCCCAGTTGTCAGTGCCTGGGATGCTCCATGTCCCCGTGGGTGTGTCCAAGGCTGCTGCTGAGCGAGCATGTCCCTGAGAAGCCTCCGTGGCCTGGCCCTTCCCTGCTGCCGTGGCTTGGGGTGTCATCCCTGTGCTGCAGGGATGCCCCGTGCTGATCAAATACACGGACTCACCCAAGGACCTGCTTCACCAGGAGCTGCCCCTTCCCGAGGTCTGTTGGATGTTCACTGGGATTTTGGTGGGGCAGACTGATGTCCCGCCGTGTGCCCGGTGAGTGCTGAAGGACGTATCTGACTTGAACAGTCTTGGGCCCTGGGCACCCCCATCAGCACAGCCGAGGAACTCTGGAAGGGGCAGCCCCCCTGCAAGACACTTGGGAGAGCAGAACAATGGTGGGGATGGTGTCTGGCCATCAGGGCTGCAGGCCCTGTCAGGGTTACTCTGTCCAGGGGGACACGGCATCCCCCGTCACCCACTGGGACAAGCTGAGCCAGTGGGCTGGCATGAGAGCATTTGAGCTGTGCCATGTGGGGCTGTCCCCTGTCCTGAAGGGTCCTCTCACCCATGCCAGCCTGAGCAGCGCAGGGCTGAGGCTGAGGACTGGAGGAAGCCCCAAGATTTTGGTTCCTCAGGACTCTCAGACACCCCACCACCAGCGCCAGCTGCGCTGTGGGCTGGGATGTGGCTCAGGGCCCCGTGCACACCCGGCTGGGACATTCCTGAGGTTTCCTGGGCAGTGGCAAGAACCTGGGCTGCTTCCCGACTCCCACGCCCAGCGCTTGCTCCAGCCAGCCCGTCCTCCAGAGCCCTTTACCCTTGCAGTGGAGTTCTGCTGAGCCTCTGTGCCCTCGTGCCTGGGCAGCACATCCAGAGTGGCACAAGCACATCCAGAGTGGCACAAGCCCTGGTCCAAGAGGACACTGTCCCTGGCTGGAGCTGACAGCAGGACGGTCGGGATGCTGGGGTGGGCTCCCCATCCAGAGCAGCAGGCAGGGCTGGAGCAAAGCAAAGCCTGCCAGTGGAACGAGCAGTCGGGCAGCAGGAGAGGAGCAAATGCACGGCTTGTGCTTCAGAGAACGGAAAAAGTGATGTGGACAATGAGAGCCCTGTTAGCCTGACTGCCTGGGACACGGACACGGAGCGTGTTCGGGGAGGGAGGTGGTACAGGAACGGGGAAGGAGCCGTGCTGTGCTGCAGGGAGCTCACATGGCAGCTGTCCTGGGCTGGGCATGGAAAGGGCTTTGGCCCCACAGAGCTCAGCGGGGAATGTCACTGGGAAACTCTGAGGTGAGTGGCAGAGCTGAGGTGCCAGGGCAGAGGAAGCGCAGCGGGGATGAGGGATGCTGGAGCAGAGCTGAACCAGGACCCGGGAGCAGGAATTATAGAGCCTGGAGGTCACGCTGCTGAGGCTCACAAGGGAGTCAATGATTTGCTGCACAAAGCCCAAGCACTTTCTCAGGTGCCATCTTCTGGTCTCTGGTCCTATGTGTTTTGTTCCTCAACGCACGAGTTTAAATTTTCCTTGTAGCCAAGGACATAGGCTGCACGATGCTGCTTTACCAGGCTGTCCCTATTCCCATCTCTATTTCTCCCCATTTCTGTCTCTTCAGTCTGTACTAGGAGGGTACTTTTCTCCTCCTCCTGGCACAGTTTTGTTTGAAAAGCATGTGATCCTCACCAGAAAGCCCACGGAGTGGTGACTTCCCCATGTAACCACATTTTAGTTCCAGCAGGTGACCAGTTTTAATCCACTTAGCAGAAAGTGCACTGATTTTGTTGAATGCTAATTATTCATTAAAAGGTGGTGTGAGATGAATCGAATGCCTTCCAGTCTCAGCCTGTTATATCAACACAGTTACTCCAATTAACAGGACCTGTGATCTCATAAAAGGCCATTCCCACTTCCTGACACGGGCTATTTCTGCTGGACCGTGGAGATTGGCATTAATTGTGCTGGTGTCCTTCAGGGTTGTACTGACCCCGTTGCGAAACTGCCCAGTTCCACAGCAGAGCATCCTGCTCGCTCTGGAGTGCTGGGGAAGCTCCAGTCCTTGTGCACTCCAGCTTTCCCTAAGGAAACATACTCCAAGGTGTGTTACAGTTAGCACTGAGGGAGCCCACATTCGTGTGTCAGGACAGCTCTGAGTGTTTACAGCCCTTCCTCTGGGCAGGGCGATGTCACCTCGGTGACCCAGGGGCAGAATAAGAAGTTTTGTTACTGCTGTGAGATGGCAAACTCATCCCTTCGCTGCTTCCCAGGCAGTGTGGAGGTGAGGATGGAGCATTCCCATCCCAAGCCCAGAGACCGCCTTTCCAAAGCCGCTGGCAGGGCTGGGGTGGCCCTTTGCACCCGCCCTCCCTTCCTGCTGGCTGGGTAAAAGATTCAGCAGAGCGTTTCTCTGCTGCCTGCCCACAAACACACGTCCTGCTGGGCTCTGCTGTTGTCGCAGCGCCAGAGCAGGCAGCTGAGGCACCAGGAGCCCAGAGCTGGCTCCCACCAACCCCAGGGCTCCAGGCTGCCTGGGCTATGTCTCCACTAGCTCTGTGGTGTCCCCTGTGCCCCTGTTGTGACAGAGGAGAGAGCCAGACCCACACTGATGTGGTTGCTCCGAGAGAGGTGATGTGCTTCATAGAATTACAGGGTTGGAAATGATGTCCAGGATCATCAAGTCCAGCCTGTGACCAATCCCCACCTGGTCAACCAGAGCAGAGCACTGAGTGCCATGTCCAGTCATTCCCACCACTGTGTCTGGTGTAGAACTAGACCAGCAGTGCTGGTCCTTGTTACTCCTCACTCCCTTGCTGAGCATCTCTGCAGGCACCAGGCTCATCCCGAGGCTCTCACTGCTCCTGGTGGCACCTCCGATGCTACGTGTGCCCAAAGGGGCAGGCGGGCAGCAGGGCTGAGCCCTGTGGGGCTTCTGTTGGTGTGATGGGTGTGGAAAAAGGGCTGGCACTGGGCACCATCCTGGTTCATCCTTGTCTTGGCCCAGGAGGCATTGACAGAGGCTGGAGTGTGGACCAGGTCCTCACCATCTGGAAAAGTGAACTGAGCAGGAATGGGGCTGATTCCTCTGTGAAAACCCTGCCCTGGAGGCTGGTGGGGAGGTGGAGCAGCCGTGCCAGCCCCCAGCTCTGCATGGGGTTTGAATTTGTTTCCCTTCCTCTGTGACACTGCAGCTAAACATGGGAATTTTAAATCACCCCGGGAAAGCCAGACCTTGTTCTTTTTAATGTTTCCTGATGGCAAGCACAGTCTGTGTGAGTGCAGCGGGCAGGATCTGTGCTCGGGGGGATGTGGAGCACAGAGATGTCTTGCTGTGGGGTTGTCTTGTAGGTGTTTTGGGGTCTGTTTTCCCACCATGGAAGGGACCAGCAGGGACAGTGGCGTGAGGCTGCAGTGGACAGGGAGATGGGCAGGTGGCTGTGCTGGCGGTCGTGGGTGAGCATTGGTCAGAACTTGTCAACACCAAGCAGAAATGTTGCTCCTGAGCTCCAGAATCCATGGGAATAGCGCACTGGGAAGGGAGGGCGGCTCACAGAGAAGGGTTTTCACTATTGTTTGCCATGGGACTGGTGCAGGAATACCACATCTCCCTCAGGTATTCAGGGAGCCACAAATATTGTCGGAGGAACGCGGCACAGAGGAATGTGAATGCTCTGGCTGCCTCGCTGCTCACAAGCGTGGGCTGGAATCCCCTCAGCCAGCAGCCATTCCCTGCTCCTGCTGGATCGAGCTCCTGGCCAGTCCAGCAGGGCTTTCCCTGTGCCCTGAGCCTGTTCCAGCTCCCTCGGCTCTGGCAGCAGATCCCCCTCCTTCCCTTCACCTCTCTGGGAGTGACGCACACCCCTGTGCCCGTCTGCCCTCACTGCCCTTTGGATGCGACCGGGCAGCGTGGTGGGGGCTCAGTAGGGGCTGTTGGCAGAGGGGGCATGGGGGACAGGGGCACTGGGCAGGTCCCTGACAGCCCCGGGGGTGCAGGGGCTGCGTGTGGGGCACTGGGCTGGTTCTGGCCAGGACAAGGCACGTGGCTGTCCTGGTGCTGGGCAGGGGGTTTAACCAGCACAGGGCTGGGCAGAGGGGCTGGCTGGGGGGGCTGGTGTTCCGCTCCTGCATGCCCTGACCCTGTCTGCCCCTGCAGAGCCACGCTGCCATGGGAGGCTGCGGCACGTGGGCATGGCCGGAGCTGCTGGTGCTGCTGGGCAGCGCGTGGCTGTGGGTGGGCAGCGCCCAGCCCACCCCCCCGGGCCCCACGCACGCCCCCGGGGCCCAGCTGAGGTTCCGCCTGGCCGGTTACCCCCGCAAGCACAACGAGGGCCGCGTCGAGGTCTTCTACAACGACGAGTGGGGCACCATCTGCGACGACGACTTCACGCTGGGCAACGCGCACGTGCTGTGCCGGCACCTCGGCTTCGTGGCTGCCACCGGCTGGGCCCACAGCGCCAAGTACGGCAAAGGAGTCGGTAAGAGAGGGGTGGTGGGCACAGCATGCCCCTGGCACAGCCCCCTTCCCTGCCTGGGCTGGGGTGGATGCCCTGGCACCTGGCAGGTTCTGTGTTTGCAGAGTGTCTGGCAGTGAGCGTGTGCACATGTGGGCACATGTGGGAGCTTTCTGTCTGTCAGAGCAGCCCCTTGGGGAGGTGGAGACCACCCAGGGCTTTAGTCTTGGCACTTCACTGGCGTCAGCTTTGTGCTACAGCTCCTGCTGTAACCTGTGTGGTCTCTGGCCATGCTCCATGGGCACCTTCCCCGTTCCCAGGGGATGCTTGGCTCCCCCTCACCCGCAGGCTGTGTCTGGCAGGGCGGATCTGGCTGGACAATGTGAACTGTGCCGGAAGCGAGAAGAGCATCGGGGACTGCAGACACCGAGGCTGGGGGAACAGCGACTGCAGCCATGAGGAAGACGCAGGTGTCGTTTGCAAGGATGAACGCATTCCCGGCTTCAAGGACTCCAACGTCATCGAGGTGAGGAAGCTGCTGGCTAGGGTGGGAAGCTGGTGATGTCCAGGATCCCGCAGAGCACCCTGGGTGTGGGGCAGTCTGGGAACTCTCCCTGGGGGTGCAGGAAAGCAGTACTGGCTTTCCTGGCTGTGCTCCCCAGAGGTGCACCTGAGGACTCAAGGGGACAAGGGGCACTGGGTACACTGGAGGGGATTTGGTCCTTGGCTGCCCAGGGCCATCAGATGTGGCCGGCAGGGATGCAGGACTGGCTGTCCCTGTGCCCCTTCTGTGACTAGGGACCCCTCTCCTGCATCCTTGGAGATTCCCTGGGAGTGGGCTGGCAGGAGAAGGGGTGATGGGATGTGATGTGAGCTGGGGCTGACCTGATCCCTGCAGACCGAGCAGAGCCACGTGGAGGAGGTCCGGCTGCGGCCGGTGGTGTCCGGGGGGCGGCGGCAGCTGCCGGTGACAGAGGGCATCGTGGAGGTGCGCTACAAGGACGGCTGGGCACAGATCTGCGACCAGGGCTGGGACAGCCACAACAGCCGCGTCATCTGCGGCATGATGGGCTTCCCAGCAGAGAAGAAGGTCAACAGGAACTTCTACAAGTGAGTGAGGCGAGCAAGGAGCTCACGGGAGTGGGGTGTCAGAGGAGAGCCAGGGGCATGGGGCTGGGGATAGTGCCAGGGGCATGGGGTAGTGCTGGGGGAACAGCAGAGGCTGTGCTGTTGGGTGTTGTGGCTCCTAAAATCCCTCCCACCCTGCTGCTCGCCAGTCCGAGCCCCAGCTGGCCACCTGGACACTCACTAACTAAGCTGAGGGGCTGTGGGGTGGTTGGGGGGCCGTGGCTATCCCCTTACCACACACACTACAGCAAAGGCCACTCCAAGAGGAGCGCTTTTGCTCCCTGGCACCGGTGCAATGTCATTTCCCTCTGGCTCCCCATCCCAAGGGAGGTTTGCAGCCGTCAGGGGGTGCTCCAGCCACACCACGGCTTGAGCAAGGGGCTCGGACAGGCCATGCCTGGCATTGTGTGTGCCCTGAGCAGGCAGCTCCGGTGTTGCTCCGCAGGCGGCTGAAGCGAGCAGCCAGGATGAAGGGCCGCAGCCCGAGGCCAGGCAGCAGGTAAGGGGCCAGGGCGCCCCATCTGCTGAGCCGTGGCAGAGCTGGGCTGTCCGGCCCCGCCGGTCTCTGCCGTCAGAATGGATCCTGGCACAAACGGATCCAGACGGAGCAGACCGAGGCCCTGGGCTGTGCTGGCCCACTAGGACAAACCCCACCCCGGGGGACCTGCCTGTGCGTGCTGGGGTCCCCCATTCCCCACGAGAGATGATCTCTCTCCCAGGCCAGTCATGCTCCAGCCTCGTCCTGCACACCAGGCAGGAGTCCTGGCACCCGGGGAGGGGAGCAGGAGGCATCGGAGTGGAGCCGTCTCTCCTGGCGGATGGGGAGGGAGGGCTATGGAAATGGGCTGCTTTCTGCAGAAAGCAGCAGTGGGCACGCTGGAAAGGCTGTGCACCCCTCCATTCCCTGCAGGATGGGCTGGTATGGACACCAGAGCCCATGCTCAGCAGTGCTGATGGGCACAGCGTGGCAGGTCCTGCCCTGAGTGCCACATCTGCTTGAGGTCTCTTGCATCCTCTGCCCACTCGCTCTTGCTGCCTTTCTGCCAGACCCAGGGGATGGTCTGGCTGCCTTTTCCCTCCATCCCTGAATCCTGCTGCTGGATTTGTTGGTGCATACAGTGAGCTAGAGCCCATCCTCTCTGGGCTGTGCCATGGCACCTCTTTCCTGAGCCCGCTGCCACGATGCTCTGCCCCCAGCACGTGGCCTTGCCCTGGTCTCACCACCTTCCCTGGTGCTGAATGTGCCCTACACCCACTGTGAGCTCTTCATTGTGACACTCCCAGGTCTGTGTCCCCAGCAGTCATCCTTGCCAGCTCCTGCAGCTGGCAATGGGAATTCAGGCAGGGTCATCGCCTGGGTTTCCTCAACCCCCACCTGCAGGTCCTGTTTGCTACAATGTGCTGTTTCCTGGCTGGTTTGGTGCTGACTGCTCCTTTCACAGCGTGCAGGTCCTTCTCCTGCAGCACTGGGGGAATTGTTTTGTGTCTCCATGAGGCTGCAGTCCTGTCCTTCTGCCCAGAGCAGGAACTGGCTCCTGAGAGCCACACTCTGCTTTGTAGGGGCTGATCAATTTGGGGCTGCACAGCCACAGTCATATGTGGGCACAATATCCAGGCTGGAAGGGATCTCTGGGAGTCCTGGTCCAACTCCCAGTGTGGAGCAGAGCCAGCTGTAGGTTAACCCAGGACTTCATCCAGCTGGCTTTTGAAACCTTCCAAGGATGGCAATTCTGCAGCCCCATGGTCTCTGCTCCACTATGGAACAGCCCTCATGGGCAAAAGGTTTTCCTTACCCTGAGCCTGAACCTTGTGTTGTCAGTCACGCCTCTTTTCTCTTGTGCTCTTCCCTCCCTGCTGGAAGAGCCAGGATCCTCAGAGCTCCCACCTCAGCCCTGGCTGGAGCAGTCCCACACTCCCCTCTTGTCCCACACCACTGTCCTACTGCTGTCTCTGGGGCTCGCACCACATACGTGACATCTTCTTGTCCTGGGGACCCAGATTCAGATGCAGGATCCAGATGTGGTTTCCTGAGTGTGGATGGGCACTGATGCCCTCTGGCTGTCTGAATCCCAGCCCCATGCTGTGTCTTGGGGCTCGCTGGGCTCTGCAGGCTGACACCAACCTGTGCTGACCTGCGGGGACAGTGGCCAAGCTTGGTTTTGCCTGGTCCCTGGGGCTGTCAGTCCCCTGCCCTCCTTTGGGCCACTCTGCTCTTCACTCCTTGCAGGCTTTGGGGTTTTGGCTCTGCTCAGCATCTTCCTCCCCGAGGAAAGCAAAGCATTTGAGGATGTTGGGATTGCATCTACACCTTGTGTGTGCTGAGCCCTGGGCAGTTTCCCCTCACGGCTCAGCCTGTGCCAGGGCTGTTCCCCTCACAGCGGGTTCTTTCCAGCCTGCAGTGAGTCCCACCATGCCCCGTGGCCCCTGGGCAAGCACCCCAGGGTCGCCTGTGCTGCTTGCTTGGTGTTGCTTGCTGGGTGTTCTGCTCCTTGGGGACATGGCACAGTGGTGGCATCTGGTGTGTGGATGAGGACATGGACACACCTCACCCACACCTGACCGATCAAATGGTGGCTGCCGGTGTTTGATCTTTTGCTGTGTGACAAGGCAGAGCAGGATGTGGCTGCATCCAGCAGTTTCCTGGTGGGATGCATGCAGGAAACTGCATCATTGCTGAGGAGTGTGGCTGTGTCACACTGCTGGTGGCAGATGATGCTGTTGCGCTCCTATGTGACACGAAGGGGATGCACATGAGTCTTCCTGGGGGCCAAGGTGCCCAGTTCAGCCTGCAGAGAAGCCAGGGCAGGCTGTGCTCCCTGTGTCACTGCTGCAGGCAGAGGTGACAGCCCGAGGGCCCAGGCTCCGTGATGGTTGTTTTCTGTTTTCCAGGCTGGCCTCCAAATCTCAGCCTAAACAAAAGCGCAGGGAGGACGTAGGGCCCAAGAAGAGGTAAATGGCTCCAGTGGCGAGCCAGAGACAGGAGCCTCGTGCAGTCCCACCAGAGCTGTGCGTGTCCCCATGTGCGTCCCCGTGCTGCTGGGGGTATGGGACAGGCAGTCGGCGAGGGGTGGGCACTTGGCAGGCACTGTCACCCCAGGGACAGGGCAAGGGGCACGGCCAGCGTGTGCAGCCGCAGGCAGGGTGGCTGGTGACACCTCCGCTGCCACTGGCCACGCTGGCCGTGGCTCAGGGCTCGTCTCCCCACACAGGCTCTTCATGGAGCGGCAGCAGCCCAACTACCGCCTGCACTCGGTGTCCTGCACGGGGACAGAGGTGCACCTGTCCATGTGCTCCTTCGAGTTCTACCAGGGCAACTCCTCGGCCGCCTGCAGGGCCGGCATGCCCGTGGTGGTCAGCTGTGTGCCCGGGCCCCTCTTCGCCACTGGCAATGCCCACAAGAAGAAACAGCGCCAGCAGCAGCAGGGCCAGGTGAGCTCTGCAGGGAGGGGGACGAGTCCTGTGGTGGCCCACAGCCGGACAGTGCCCCACAGCCGGGTTCCGTCCCCTGGGCTGTGTGGGTGTGTGAGTTGCTGGGTGACCGGTGCTGGAGCAGCAGGTAGGGACGGTGTCCTGTGCCTGCACATCCCAGGAGTCGTGGCCAGCACTGCGTTGTGCCATTTCACGCTGTCCCACACCTGTCCCCGCTCCCACAGGCCCGGATCCGGCTGAAGGGAGGCGCAAAGGTCGGCGAGGGCCGTGTCGAGGTGCTCAAGAGCAGCGAGTGGGGCACGATCTGTGACGACCGCTGGAACCTGCAGTCAGCCAGCGTCGTGTGCCGCGAGCTGGGCTTCGGCAGCGCCAAGGAGGCCCTCACCGGGGCACGCATGGGCCAAGGTGAGGCTGCCAGGGCAGAGGAGCCAGGCATCCCCTCATGAGGCTGTGGATGAGGCAGTTGTCCAGGCTCTGCCGGGCTGGCGTGTCCTGTGGGCACTGGGCTGCTGGATGCACATGGAGCATCCCACGAGGACCATGGCCACTCGACCGCACTGCCCCAGGCAGCAGCTGTGAAGGCTGGAGTGTCCAGCTCCCTCAGGCCTGCTGAGAAGAGAGGGCAGCCTTGGGGACAGGGTGGCCCTGGGCATCCCTGTGTCACAGGGCCCTGAGTCCTGCTGTCCCCTGGCAGGGACGGGGCCCATCCACCTGAATGAGGTGCAGTGCCGGGGCACCGAGAAGTCCCTCTGGAACTGCCCCTTCAGGAACATCACACAGGAGGACTGCAAGCACACAGAGGATGCAGCTGTTCGCTGCAACATCCCCTACATGGGCTACGAGAACCTGGTGCGCATCACGGGGGGCTGCCGGCTCCGTGGGGCTCCCAGCAATGGGGCCTCAGAGTGGGGTGCTGGGGGAGGCCCATGGGATCCATGGGACCCTCATCTCTCCTCCTCTGCACCCCACACATTACCCTCTGCTCTGGGGCAAGGGCTGCCCTGAGAGCTCAGGGATTTTGTGGGTGGGAGTCCCTGTGAGGAGGGAGTGGAGGGGAGGCTGTGGGGGCTCTGGGTGCTCTGTGGGTGATGCTCTGTAAGGGGAGGTGTGGGGCAGCTGCTCCCTGCTGCTTTTCCTGCCTGTGCCCACTCCCCAGCAGAAACACCAGAAAAAAATCACTGTGGGGCAACCAAGAGAGATTTTTTTACCTGTGATGAAACAAGCAAACGGAGCCGCTTGTTCCTGTTTGCCCTGGCCCAGTGTTTCATCCACTTTGAGCTTTTTTAATGATTTTTAACTCTCTCACACCTGTCATTTCTGAAATGATGCCATTTCAAAATGAACTATTTTCCCTGCACTGGTGAGACAATTCCCAAACTCACAAGCAAATTCTTGTCCCCAAACCCACCAGTTCTGGCAAGTTCCCTGCTGACTAAAGTTGTGCTTGGCTCTGCTCAGTTCCTGGCTTCCCCTTCCCCCTGTGCAGGCACCGCAGCACAGCCCTGGCTGTGCCGGAACAGGGGCCGGGGACAGTCCTGCGGTCCAGGGGAAGCATCACTTGCGATGGTGATGATGCTGCCACTGCCTTTCTCTGCAGATTCGGCTGAGTGGGGGCCGGAGCCGCTTCGAGGGGCGGGTCGAGGTGGCGGTGGGGGCTGGCGACGGGGACCAGCCTCGCTGGGGTCTGGTCTGCGGCGAAGGCTGGGGTACGCTCGAGGCGATGGTGGCCTGTCGCCAGCTGGGTCTGGGATTCGCTAACCACGGCTTACAAGTAGGTGCCAGCACCAGCTTGGCCAGGGCAGCAGCAGCCACCACCACTGCTCACAGGGCTGGGGACAGGGACGGATGGGGCTGGGGATGGGGCAGGAGGTGGCACAGCGTGGGGTGCCCGCTCACGGCCCCAGGGCTTCCCCGCAGATCCGCCTGGTCGGCGGGAGGACGGAGTTTGAGGGCCGCGTGGAGGTGAAGCGAGGCAGTAAGTGGGGCATGGTCTGCAGCGATGGCTGGACCACCAAGGAGGCCATGGTGGCCTGTCGTCAGCTCGGCCTGGGCTACTCCCTGCACGCCGTGACGGTAGGTGCCAGCGGGGAGGGCCCCGGTGACGCTCTGGCCAGCGCAGGCACCGGCCGGCACTTCCCAAATGACCATGGGGCTGCATGGGGACAGATGGGGACAGAAGGACATGGCCACTCCATGTCATAGGACAGGACCCTTGTGGGCAGCCAGGGGGAAGGGCAGCTGTGGTGGGGGGCTGGCTGCAGCCTGGGCATGAGTGAACCAGGGCAATCCGGCCACCAGCCCTGCCACCCAGCCTGCCTCACCCCCTCCCCAGGAGACGTGGTACTGGGACGCCAGCAACGTGACGGAGATGGTCATGAGCGGGGTGAAGTGCGCCGGCCACGAGATGTCCCTGAGCCACTGCCAGCACCACGGCGCCAGCCTGAGCTGCAGGAACACGGGCACACGCTTTGCTGCAGGCGTCATCTGCTCCGAGAGTGAGCGGCCACGGGGGCTGCGGGCAACCGGGGCTGCAGGGGGGCTGTCTGTGGGTGG
>VZRS01006851.1:0-19046 GCA_013398055.1 Ifrita kowaldi | reverse complement strand
CCAGCCCAGTGAGTGAGCAGCTTGCCTGTCATCTTCCAAACTCCTCTCCTGCAATGGGAATGCTTTCATATTCCTCCTTTCATTCCACCTCTGCACACCCAAAACGCCTTCTCTGCCAGCACGGGCTCTGAGAATGCCCTCAGTGTGCTCTTTAGGGGGGCTGTGCTTGCAGAGGAAATCTCAACTTGGGCTCTGTGTGATCATTGGAGAAGTGTCCCCTGTGCCCTGCTGGGACGGTCCTTGTCAGCCACACTAAAGGCTGCCGTGCCCCGGGCACAGGAGAGCACTGCTGGCGTGGCTTTTGTGCTGTGGGTCCCGTGGGATCAGGTCCTCCCTTGGAGCGGGGATAAAGCGAGGTGTGAGACCTTGTGTCTCCTGTCAGAATTACCTTTAGAGGGCAATGCAGAAATGTGCAAGGCAATGAAATCGGGGTGTGAATGTTGGGAAGCTTTTCTGTAAGCACAGAGAGCCCTGTGTCCCCTCTCGGGCAATGGAAAAGCTCTGAACTGCTGTGGGAGGAGGGCTCCGGGCACAAAGTTGTCTTTGGGAAGGGGGGAAAGCTCAAAGACACATAAATCTGTGAGATGGTGACAAATGCCTGTGCCCTGAGCAGCCCTGGCTGCCCCTGAAGGGGCTCCAGACTCCTGTGGGCAGCTCCGTGTGAGCCTGGTGTGTGGGGCAGGGTGTCGTCCCAGCTCAGGAATTTGTGATTTCCCTTGCCTTTCCCTGTTTCTTCCAACATCTGCTGGGAGAGACAAATGTCACTGTCTTCTGGGTGTCTGCTGTCTGGTGGGGGCTGTGGGGTTTTGCTAAAGCTGACCCTGGCTGTGGCATTTGGCAGGGGCAGGGCTTGGCAGGCTCAGCTTTGGGGCTGGCAGCAGAGTTTCCGTGAAAGCCCCTGAGTAGGTCCAGGTTAACTGTGCTGGGGGCTGAAACACAGGGGAGGAAGAGGGACCTGGTCACCCCTGGCACTGGGAGCGGCTCTTTCTCATCTGCCCCACGTGGGCACGGGGTTGGGATTCCATCTTCATGGATTTCTTGGTTGTTTTTACAATCTGTGAGCTCAGAGGAATGGGACAGGAACGACATTGCTGTGTGGGGGATGCAGGTGACAAGGGCAATACCCATTTCCCCCATTTCCCCCTTGATCTCACTGGCAAACCTGGTGCTGTTCTCTGGAGTGCAAGTGGTGTGAGGGTTTTGTTAGTGAGTGGGAATTGAGCATCCACTGGAAAATTGCCTCTGGGAATGGGACAGAACTGAAGGTGACTCCTGGTAGGTGGAGATGCAGCTGGAAGGAGTGGGGATAGCAAAGTGCCATCCCTCAGCTGGGGAAAACCCACCTGGCTTGTGTTGGAAAGTGCTCTGCACAGGGCTGGAGTTGGATCATGGGAGGGGGGCAGAGCCAGAGAGCAGCCAGGAGCAAGAAAGATGTTTTGACTGCATAGGGTGTGCAGGAAGGTCCAAGAGAAGATCTCTCATTTAGGGCCAAGTTCCCAGTGCTGAGTGAGGAGATCTGATCATCATTGTGCATCTCTTCTCTCCATGGGACAAATTTGCCCCCAGGGGTCATCTCTGCCAGCTGTAACTCTGTCAAAGAAATGCTTTCCAGGCAGCAAACACAGCTTTCCAGGGAATCAGCCTGTGAGGAGACTGTGACAGGGTTTTTGTTGTGAAGGCAAACACTGTGTGACTGGTTATACCAACAAAGTCATCTTTGGAGGTGGAACTCAGCTAAGAGTAAATCCCAGTAAGTTTGAAAGCTTATTCCTGCTTCACCCTGTGGAACAGTTCTGTGCTCACCCCTTAGTGAGGGAAGTGGAGGGAGATGGATTCAATCTGTGGGGAACTTTTGCTGTGTTTTCTCTGGCTACAGAAGGGACCTTGCCTCAGCAAGGCCATGAATTTCCTCCTTCACTGACCCCTGGAAGCCCCTGCTGTCTCCTTTCACCTGAGCAGACAGAGCTCCTGAGCCCTCTTGCTCAGGGATAGACAATTCATCCCACGGCCACCCAGCCCTCTGGGAATCAGGGTGGGATGCTGATGGCTCTGGCTGGCCCAGCCCAGGGAGCTGCTCCTTTGCTCCACAGAGGAAAGGATGAACGATCACTGCTCCTGTTTGCACCACAATCCAGCTGCCATCCCTGCTCAGGGTGACATTCCCCAGACCCTTCCTTTCAAGGCTGCAGGGATTCTTGGCTGCCCATACCTGGTGTTGGCTGGCAGCAGCTGATGGGCTGCAGGGGCCTGGAGGAGGAAGTGGCAGCAGAGCCGATGGTTTTTGTTAGGCTGTGAAGGACTGTGTGACCTCAGGGAACTACAAACTGGTCCTGGGGACAGGGACACGCCTGACTGTGAAGCCCAGTGAGTACAAGTGCTGCCCAGCTGGGGGAATCCCTGGGCCCTGCTATCCCTGTCCTCCCTTTCCAGCTCCCTGAGCACTTCCCTTGAGCTGACTGGAGCAGGCATCCCTGGGACAGGAAGAGAATCTGCTGCTTTGGCCTTTCCTTCCCACCCTGCTCTCCTCTTCCCCAGCAAATGCATCTGGCTTTGGGCTGCACAAAGCGTGCCCAGTTCCAGGGGCAACCACGGCTCTCAGAGCCACCTTTGAAACCCACCCACACCCAAAGCTGGGCAGTGTCCAGGAGGTCCCTGCACAGGAGCAGCTCCCCCTGATTCTGGGAAAGCCTTGCCATGGCTGGGGCTTGTCTCTCATGGGTGCTAAAAATGGGGAAAGGCAAAGGGAACTCGGGCAAGAGCTGGGGAATGGATGTTGCCTTGTTGCAGGGAATGTCAGCAGACTGGAGCCTGTTGTGTCAGGAGGCTTTGCTGGTGCCTGGATTTGCAGGTGCTTTGTGCTTGAGATGGAGCACAGGGCTGACAGAGAGGTTTTTGCAGTGGGATGTGTCAGGGTGTAAATGTCGCAGCCAGACTTGTTTTTGGGACGGGGACGGTGCTTTCAGTGCTGCCAGGTGAGTGAGCCCTTGTCCTGGAAAGTGGAATTTCTTCATTTCTCTCTCGCTCTCGGTTGTTTGGAGGGGCACAGTTTTGGGGAGCACAATGTTTGCACCCCTGCCTTTCCCCAGGTATCCCTTGGATTTGCTTTTCCCACATGTCCCCCTGCCTTCTGCCCTGTTCCAGCATCAAGATACTTTTTTCTAGAGATTCTTGTGCCTGGAAGCATTTCCAGGAGGAGGATTTACTCTATATGGGCTGTGCTGTGGGCATGGTAATGCCATGCTGATAGTCCATCAGCCCAGAGGAACAGAGGGGAGCTGTAGGAGAGAGAGACAGATTAATTAACTCGTGCTCAGTGCTGTGTGTGACTGTGGAAAGTGCCAGCTCTGGGTTTGTGCCAAGTGCTCTGCTCTTGTGCCAACAGCCCCAGCTCACCCTGGGCTCAGGGGCTCCGTCCCCATCTGGCCAAGGAAGCGGCTCAATGCCCGACTGCTGCAATCTCACCCAGCAGCTCTGTCCCGGGGCTGTCCCGTGCCTGGGCAATTGAAGGAATGGCCCAGCTGAAATGTAGAGCAAGGCTTGAAATGCTGGAACACCTCTGGCCTTGCAAAGAAGCCTCCTGCAGCTGCAAATGTGGGCTCTGGGAAGGTGGGCTGTGTCAGGGACCTGAGCCCAGGCTGGGTCCACGTGCTTCTTCCCTTCCCTTTTGCCATTCCAGTGCAAGCAGTCTTTGGGGCAGGGATCCCAAACTGGTCCCTGAGAAGTGAGGGCTTGGTTCTTCCCATCTCTGATGTGTTCAGTGGCCATAAACAAATGCAGTTATCCCCAGGGATTTGAACAGAGAAATTGAGTTGGGCAAAGAGTGGCCAGAGGAGATGTGTGGAATTCTGTGTGGGTGTTTAGAGGCTCCTGCAGGGGCAGCTCCAGCACTGAAAGTATCCCAGCCCTGCAGCAGCCCCTGAGGGGGCTGGATGGAGAGGCCCATTTTGTAAAGAGCTCTCACACAGTGCTGCTTCTGGAGGCTGGGGAAAACTGACCTGGGGGAGTGGAACCAGACTTCTCATTGTCCCAGGTGAGTTGTGTCTCCTCTGAGCCAGGGTGGGCTCAATACAGACAATGTTGTTCTCCAGCTGCACCAAGAGCAGTGCAGGGGCTTCATGGAGGAATTTGGGGTGGTTTTAGTGTTCCCAGGAAAGAATTGGGAGACTTTGTCCTTAACCAGTGTGCACTAGCAATGTCTCCATGCTGGGGAAAAGATGTATTGGAAAAGTGGCAACAAGTACATGAAATACAAGAGCAGGGATGTGTAAGACAAAATGAGATTTCTGAGATTTGTGACGCTGAACCCAGTGGAAAACTTCAGTCCACTCAAAGCCAGGGTTAATGTTTGCAAAGGAGGAGCAAAGTGCACTTCAAGCTGTTGGCAAGAAGCAAGAGCAGTGATCTCTGGTTACTGCTGTATCTGCTGGGAAGTGCAGAACAGGAGCTATGATCCAGAGAGCAGAAATGGGAATGGCACCAGCTGTGGATCTTTCCTGTTTGTTGTGGGGATTGGGAGGATGCATTTGGACACTCTTGGCTAAATTACACGGTTTAGGGGTGAACAAGGGTATGGGTTGGACCTGATGGTCTTAGAGGGCTTTTCCAACCGAAACAATTCCATGTTGCTGTGATTCTAAGTGTGAATCATTGCCACATGAAGTATGGCCTGCAAAGGAGGGTGGACATTGCAAGAGAAGAGAGCAGAAAGGGGACACAGGCTGGTGAGACTCAACAGCAGCAGTCAGGAGGCTCCAAACACAATCTGGGAGGTTGTATGTGCACACAGTGATGGACAGAGGCTGCTGCAGTGTGGAGACAGGGGACAGAACACACAGACAATGAATTAACCAGGCCGAGGAAGTGGCTGAAGGAAGTGCTTATTTCTGCTGAGGTGTAGCCAGTACCGCTGGTGAGCTGAGAGCATCTGTGGATCTGCTGGAGGGTAGGAGGGCTCTGCAGAGGGACCTGGACAGGCTGGACCCACGGGCCAAGTCCAGCAGTGTGAGGTTTAACAAGTCCAAGTGCCGAGTCCTGCACTTTGGCCACAACAGCACTACAGGCTGGGGACAGAGTGGCTGGACAGTGCCCGGGCAGGAGGGGACCTGGGGGCACTGATGGACAGCAGGCTGGACATGAGCCAGCAGTGTGCCCACCTGGCCTGGATCAGGAATGGTGTGGCCAGTAGGACCAGGGAAGTTGTTCTTCCCCTGTGCTGGGCACTGGTGAGGCCACACCACGAGTGCTGTGTCCAGTTCTGGGGCCCTCAGTTCAGGAAGGACATTGAGGGGCTTGAACGTGTCCAAAGGAGGGTGAGAGGCTTGGAACACAAGCCCTATGAGGAACAACTGAGGGAGCTGGGGCTGTTTAGCCTGGAGAAAAAGGAGGCTCAGGGGTGACCTCATCACTCTACAACTCCCTGAAAAGCGGCTGTAGCCAGGTTGGGGTCGGGCTCTTCTCCCAGGCAACCACTGACAGAACAAGAGGACACAGCCTTAAGCTGTGCCAGGGGAGGTTTAGGCTGGACACTAGGAAAAAATTCTTCACTGAAAGAGTGATTGGGCACTGGAATTGTCTGCCCAAGGAGGTGGTGGAGTCACTGTCCCTGGATGTGTTTAAAAAAAGCCTGGACGTGGCACTCAGTGCCGTGGTTTAGTTGATGAGGTGGTGTTAGGTCACAGGTTGGACTTGATGATCTCAAAGGTCTTTTCCTGCCTCGTTCATTCTGTGATTCTGTGAGCTGCTTCCAATAAAACCTTGCTCTGCCATGTTCTCCAGCCTTCATCCAGCAAGTGCACATCCCAGTGCACCATTTTGCAAAGCACTGTGTCACAGTGCAGTTCTGGCACTTATGGCAAGCTTACCTTTGGAGCTGGAACCAAGCTCGTGGTCTCTCCAGGTATGTCTGGATTCCCAGGTGGAAGCACTTCTTTCAGTTCACCAGTTATTTTGCCTGTTTTGCCACCCCGCAATATATTAGCAACAGGACTATGAATTCTCAACTGGTATTAAGAGCAAGTGATTTCCATGGCTGCAGGTACATTGTCTCCTCCCCTCCTTCATTCCTGAGAATGAACACAGCAGAGGTTTTACATGTGCAACAGGAATTTTCTTGGGAAGTCAGCAGGAAGAGGGCTCCTAAATCAAGCACCCCTAGCAGAGGAGAAGCAAAGTGAAGTGGTGAAAGCCAGCACAGACCAGGAAAATGAGGAGGGGTGAAACTGGTTTCATAAAGCTGTAGTAGGTGAAAAGGTCTTTTCTAGTATGTGGATAGAAATAGTTGGAGATAACCAGACTCATAATTGTATGTGAACACAAAAAATACACATATTGGGTCTCTGCTTTGGAGATCCTCGAGCTGTAACCATAGGGGGTGGGTTGCTTTTGGTGGAGTATTTAATTGCTGAAGGCTCCATTCAGTACTGCTCTGGATATTGTAGAGGCCTGTGCTATTGTGTGGCTATGGAGGTAATTACAAACTCACATTTGGATCTGGGACAAGACTTCTGGTTTTGCCAGGTACATTTATCCTGATTTTTTTATTAATTAGCAAGTTTGTTAATACACACCAAGATCTGGGGAATGGCAGCTGTCACAGGCACTGTAGCCCACCTCAAGCAGTGGCATTTAGCTCAGGGCAGCTGTCCAAGCTGGCAGGCACATGCTTCCAGTGCTCCTCCTCCAACTGCATTCCTGGGATCAGCTAAGACAAAGCCTGGTTCTGCTCTTCTCCAAAGCCAGTCACGTGGATTTGTTCTCTCCTAAAGGATCTATCCATGCCACTTCCATTGTCATGGGTTATATAAGTCAGACAGAAATGCATTGAGAAACAATATATGTGTTTATTATAGGTGTTTATAATATTTTCACTGCCAGCCAAGAGGCAGGGATGTGCACTCACAGCCCAGAAAGCCAACTCCATCCTGGGCTGCATCCCCAGCAGCAATGCCCAGGAGATTGAGGGATTGATTCTCCTCCTCTGCTCTGCTCTGCTCTGGTGAGACCCCACCTGCAGAGCTGCATCCACCTCTGGGGTCCCAGCACAGGAAAGACAAGGACGTGCTGGAGTGGGTGCACAGGAGGGCCACAGAAATGCTCAGAGGGATGGAGCAGCTCTCCTGTGAGCACAGGCTGAGAGGGATGGTTTAGTTGATTAAGCCTGGGCAAGGCTCCAGAGAGACTTTATTTCAGCCTTTCAGTACTTCAAAGTACTTTCAGATTGATAAGAAAGATGGAGACTAAGTTTTCAAGAAAACCTGTCATGACAGGACAGAGAGTAATGGTTTTAAACTATGAGAGGGTAGATTCAAACTGGACTTAAAGAAGAGATTTTTTTTACTGTGAGGGTGGTGAAACACCAGCACAGGTTGCCCGGAAAGGAGGTACATGCCCCATTCCTGGAAACATTCAGGGTCAGGTTGGATGAGTCTCTGAGCAACCTTACCTAGTTGAAGTTGTCCCTGGTCACTGCAGGAGAGCTGACCTAGATAACCTTTAGAGTTCTCTTCCAGTGCAAACCACTCCGTGGTTCTATGATTTACAAAATATCCACTTGGGGTGATTTTCACCATTTTAGCTGGTCTTTGCTTGTATCAGAGTACCACCAAGGAGCATTGCACTATAACATTTTTAATATCAGTGTTGGAATGGATTTGACTGCCTTTTAGCTGGATTATCTGACCTACAGACACTGCATTACCCACAAATACTGCAAGGGGATTCTGTTTGCCACTGGGATTTGCAGGTTTGCTGAGCTGTCGCAGCTGCAGGACCATGTGTGATGCTCCAGGCACTGCACAGCTGAGAGGCAGAGTGTGAATTCCCAAGAAATGGAGTTATCAGACTGCCTGTGGGGCTCCAAGACCTAGGCAGGGGCACAGTGTGCCACGGAAACCTGCAAGGACATAACTGTAACCAAGGCCAGCGGGGTCCTCACAAAAATTTCCTGGGTCAGGTGAGTTATGGGGATGGAGAGGGATGTAACTGACATTAGGAAAAAGAGCCCTGGTGGTGATCAAGGCACGTGGGTAGTAAATACCCAGGACAAAAGCTGGACTGAAGGACTGTGGCCCTTAACTGCACAGCTGAGGGAACTGGGATTTTAGGTGATGTTACAGGTGGAAAAGGAGATAATTCCTTGTATTGCCCCAAAATGTGTAACACCACACAACTGTAACCAGGGAATGAATGAACATTTTTTAGAATTTGATCTGTGTGTTTCTGATCCTGATAATTTTCTAGTGGATTTATTTGGTGCTTTGATAGTGTCTTAAGTCAGCACGTTTCATCATTGTTCCCTTAAGTTATCCCCTGCTCTGGACTGTCTGTTGACCTGGCTGCCAGCATGCTTTGCACAAACCTGCCCACATTTTTGTAGAGACTGGCACCAGTGTGCCAACCAGGGATACACAAAACCCACATTTGGAACTGGGACCCAACTCGTTGTTACCCCAAGTAAGTTTGAGCTTTCTCTTCCATATTAACCCCAGGACTGGTAAATCATTTTTTTGTTGGGCAGATGGACCAGGGATTTCATGGATGCAGATTCCAACTTGTTTTCAGCTCCCCTTGGCAAAAGCCAGCTGGAATAGAGATGCTGTCTCGCAATGCAAGGAGGGCTTGGCTGTGCTGTGGCAGTGACCCAGTGCAGGACAGAGCAGTGAGAGAAGGTGCTGCTGTCCAGGTTTAATAGTCATGGCAAGGTGACTGCAGGGCCTTCTGACTAAGGGCTCAGAGACTGGATTTTCTGTCTCAGCCTAAGAGAATATGTAGTGATCTTTCTGTTTTTAAATCCAGAACCATTGTACGATTCTAAGAATTATTTTTTTCTAGAAACAAAACCTCTGCCATATATAATTGAAAACTTGATCTGGCAATTGAAAACCAGTCTGATTTTGGAAGAAAATGCATGGGAAAGCATTTTGTGAAAATGATAAAGGTTCTCAGGAGGTGCATAAGAAGCCACTTCGAGTCTTTTTGTTTCCAGGAAATTGTCACACAGATGGGTTAATCCATCTCAGTCACCCATGGGAGAGTGGGTTAGATAAGCAGAATTGCTCCTTCTGACTCCCAAAAATCTTTCCTTAACGTTGCTGAAAGGAGCAGCAGAGGAGATCGTAGCAATTCTCTCCTGTGGCTTAGATGGTGCATGAGTAGATCCACACATGAACATAAACAGGGTATTGTTTCCCAATAAGAAATTTAAGAAAAATTAATCTCATTTTTTTCTGAACGTGAACACATGCTAAACGCCCAGGATTTGTCCTGGTTTGATACTAGAGAACTATTAATTCCATTGAGCACTTGATTTCTCCTCATATACTGGGTATCTTCCTCTATTAATTCACTGTTACTTTTGGTTTAGTGGGAGATCTTTCCCTTAAAAGGTTTGTGAGAAAGACTTTGGATGGTTTTGACTTCCCCAAGTATAATTCCAGAGGCAAAACAAACACATTTTTTGGAAGGAGACCAGAATGAACAGTGTCAGTGAAGCTGCAAATTCACATTTGCAAGCACTGAATCTTTCCTCAGCCTCTGCACTTTGGATGACTTGGCTAATGCTGGGCCAGGACCTGCTTCTGCTACCTGGTCTCCAGACAGAGTCCAGAAGGTCTAGGAAGGGTTCCAGTCCTAAATGTGTTCATCCTGTCTTGCTGTAGCCACCCCAGCATCTTTATCCAAAAAAGATAAATAGGGAACATTTATCTCAGTGATAAAGAAGATTTTGAGACACTTTCTAGACTTTCCCCATGGAAATAAATTAAAATTTCTTCATCTGGGAGCTAAGCTGCCCTCAGGACTTCTACAATATGACAGATTTCACAGAGGACCTCTGGTAGACCTTTCGGAGCATGCATTGGAGGACAGACAGGAAACATCACTAAAGTGCTTGTTAATTCATTGGAGTTGCTCCTCTGGGGGCAGGATTGGCCTGTCTGGGTGTGCAGGGGGTACAGGTGTCCCCAGAGTGGAGCAATAGCTCCAGGTTGACTCTAGAGGTGGAATATCATGTCTCAGGCTGAGGAGTGGTAAGAGCACCAAAGATTCTGTCACCAAAGATTCACTGTCTGTGTATTCTGTCCTGTCTCCACACACCAATTCCAGTCTGACCAGAGATGCAGATAGTTTGCTTTGGGAGGAATGGAGAATGTGATCATTTTCTGCACGATACCAGCTGGGAATTAAACCAGTTCAGGATTTCTACTGCAGCTTGGTTGGAGGGAAGGACAAAAAAAAAGGGCACAGGTCTCAATCTGATGTTGGAGCAGGGTTCTGCTGCTCTCTCCCTGAAATCAGCCTCTAGCTGGCTGTCTCTGTACACTGGGCAGGAATAGCATTCCAACAGCTCCTGCTCTTCCACCTGGAAGACATCCTTCAGTAAAGGTAAAATCAGGCAGCATGGAAAGCTCAGAGTATCATTATTTACTTCTCACTCTTTCCTGTAAATAGATGGCATAAATACACAACACCTCCAGCACATGCACCAGCTCATTAAGACAGAATAACAGGTCCCAGTGCTGTGGTTAGAGGGGATGGTATTTACCAAAACTATCTGCAAACTTTCACAGCAGTGGGCAAATACACAAAGGAACTTACGGGAACTGACCTGCAGCCCCAGAACAGAGGCAGCCGCCACTCTGAGTGAGAACAGGAAACTAATATTTTGCAAAACTGCTGAAGCTTCCTGTGGAAAGCAAGCTTTATTGTTTTGTGTTCAAGATAAAAGCATTGCACAGATTGAAAGGCAGAAAAACACCCTAATTTGGAGAGAGGTGGATACTTATCTCTTCAGAAAGCACAGTACTCATTATGAGAAAGAAGCAGAGCAGCTTCATAAATTCCTCCTCTTCTCTTTCATTTCCTTGTACCCATGGCAATGATCTACCCTGGGTCATCTGTATTTTATACAGGGATCTACCATCAAGCTTTTTACCAGCTCCTGCCTTCCTCTCCCTAACAAACAATTGCTGAAACTGATTTCCAAAACACTGACTGGGAGTTTGGGAGGAGGGGAGTGGGGTTAAGGGAGTCCCTGCATACATTAGGCTGTATTCCTGCATAGTTTGCAAAGAGTCTCATCAGGTTCTTCAAAGCCAGGACAGAGCTAGAATGGATGAATTACAGTTCAGGAGATGGGCCAGAGAATGAACCCTTGGACTTTAGTATTTAGTAACTTTTTGGATTAGTTTTTTTCTGAGACCACACTAATAGAGAAGTATGGCTGTTTCTCTAAGGTGGCAACAGCTGGGAATGGGACAGATGAAGAACATTTATTTCAGTGATAAAGAAGATTTTTGAGACACTTTCTAGACTTTCCCCATGGGAAGAAATGAAAATTTCTTCATCTGGGAGCTAAGCTGTCTTCAGTATTTCTACAATAATTACCAGTGAGGAGTGTGAACAGAGAGAGAGCAAAGATTAATCTAAACTCTCAATCCTACACAATAACACTTCATCAGCTTATGAATGTGAACTGAAGCTCTCATTGAAATCTGTGAAGGCCAATGGAAAATGCAGCCACAGGGTTGCTGAGAGCCCCAAATCTGCATTGTGGCTACACTATGTCTGTAATGATATTTCATCCAGAAATGAGAGCGCTGCAGTGTCCCGAACATTTTACTGTTAGCCATGAACAAAGACTTGGGAATGCACCTTCTCATAGAATCAGATGAAATCTATGTTTGGGTATAAGTTTATAAAGTTAAATATGCAAAAAAGGGTTTAACCACAGGTCGTGTTTTGATATGTGTGGAAAATCCCAGTCTGACTGACTTGCTAGCAGAGTTTGAAGCAAAAAACAGTAATGAGCCCCAGGTGTCTTAAATCTGCAGCCTTTAGTGCCTCAAACCCCTCTCTGCAGGGTAAAATTTTGTTAAAAAGTTTGGTACTGCACTGTCAAGCAGTGGAACATAATGAAATATTTGTTTGCTTTGCCTTTCTTTCCCTGAATGCAGCCCTGTGTTCCTACTTTGCCGTGGCTTCTCGAGCTTCTGCTGCAGGAGCACCGTCAGTAGACTGGTGGTGAATGTGGACACCCTTCAGATTTAGTGGTTTATCCACTGCCCCTCACTCAGGACACAGGCAGGAAGTGGGATTTTGCCTTTGGTGGATTTGACTGAACATTTGCAGGAAAAGCAGGATGGCCCCAGGCTGTCTCAAGAATCACAAAGTCATAGAATGGTTCGGGTTGGGAGGGACCTTAAAGACCATGTTCCAGCCATGGGCAGGGACACCTTCTGCTAGGCCAGGCTGCTCATGTGCTCTCTCCACACATCCCAGGCCGAGATGCCAGGCTGCAGAGCAGAGCTCAGCGAGTTGTCAGCGAGAGGAATGGCCAGGTGAGATGTGCACATCCAGGGTGTGGATGTCCACGAGTCTTTTCAGATGCTCCAGGAGTTCTGCCTGGCCACTCTGTGTCTCCCACACAACACAAGTCAATAGAATTAGCTTCTGCATCATCTGCTGTAGCTGCTTTGGTTCTCTAAAGGTGTCCTAACACAAGATCCCAGTGATCAGGCAACTTCCCACTGGAATAATGGAGAAACCTGCATTTCTAAGTGGTTGTATGTTAAGACTGAAGGAGCTATGAATGTGTAGCCTCACCTAATGACTCTTCTTTTCTCCTCTTGCAGAAGTCACTCCATCTCCCTCAGTCTACAGGCTGACCTCTAAAGATGACCAGGGTTTGGAAATGTGCCTCATCACGGATTACTCCCCTGAAAATCTTGTTCTGACCTCGGCTGAGCAGCACACATCTGCTGTCGTGGAGGTGGCAACCGCTGAGAACCGCGAGGAATCCAGCTACCTGTCAACCTACTGGGCCAAGAAGGAGGAGATGCAGTGTGGTGCCAGCCACAAGGGCTTTGGAGAACTGGAGGGCGAGGACCCTGAGAGTGGTAATGGCATTGCTGGGTGTGGGCAGGGTTGGAGGCACTCTGGGCTCTTGGTGTGAGCAGGACTGGGTTGCAGCTCCCAACCCTGGGAGCTGTGCTGTGCTGTGGTCCCACAAGACAGAGGAATGTTGCCTTGTTGCCTCTGTTTTCTCTCTCCTTCCTCCTTGGTGGAAAAAAGATTAAGGTTCAGCAGACTGGGACAGTTGTAGCAGAGAGATCTTAAAAACACATTGAGGTGGGATAGAAAGCTTGAAATTCCTTTGTCCAATGGGACACTGAAGTTTAGTTAGATCATATTTTATGCTTGCCCTGAAAAAAAGGAGAAAAGAGTGTTTATGGGAGGGTTTGTTGGCCCGAAACTCTAATTTAGTCCTTCTAAGCAGAGTTATCTTTATAGACCTCTGAAGAAGTACATTCTTGTTGCTAATCAAATTTATTTTACTCTCTGCAGGTGCCAGTGCTGTCTGTGTCACAGGGCTGTCCCTGCACTTCAGGACAGGTATGTAACACAGCATTTTAGGAGAAAAGTTTGGCCTGACTAAAGTAAATGCCTTCCCATGTTTTTGCTGATTTTCCCCACTTGCAGAATTCTTTTCGAAGCAAAAGGTCAGACTGGAAATTTCCAAAAGGGCCCCCACAGGCTTTAAACATCAAGGCTGAAAGTCATGGTGTTAATGCAGCCTTCCAGATCCAAGCTGATAATTTTATGCAGCCAATGCAGCCAGTGCCCACACGCTCTTGCTCTGACTCACCACAGAGCTCTGCCCACCACAGAGTGACTCCAGGTACTGGGATGAGTCAGCTCTGCCACATTTCAGACTTCAGAAGAGTTGGGTTATTTTTGGGTGCACAAACACCTAATGTAGCAATAGCTGAGCCCGTGGTTTCTGTGGCTGTGCTCAGGGCTCACTAAAGCTGGGGTGCACCTAAGGCAGCTCTGCCCCAGCTCACGGGTCGGGGCAGTGCTGCAGCCCAAGGATCTGCTGTTGGTGCCACTTCAAAGAGCAGAGCCCGTGCCTGAGCCTGCCCTGCTCACACAACAGCTGTGCCCTTGCAAATCTTTCCAAAACACCGTTTCAGGAAAACACTCATCAGTAAACAAACAGGGCTGATTTGATCAGCCTTTCAGCTCTCTGAAAGCTTTTCAGTGACAAACATACAATGAGTTTTTGCTGACAGCTCCCTACTTCTCCAGGATAGATCAACGTATTTTCAAATACAAATGGCTTTGTAACTTCGGATTAATATAAAATTCAAATACAATGGTGTTCTATGATTAAAGTCGAAATTGCTTTCCCTCTGTCCATCTTTAAAAATTTTAGAGAGAGGAAGGAGGGCTGACAATGCTTAGTACTTAAAACCAGTTAGATGGCTGGCAGACTGGCATATTGGATAATTAAGGGGTTATTGAACAGAAGAAATTAAAGTCTGTCAGTCCTGCTCCCTATCTCGTTTCCTGTCCTTCCAGCTGACTCCACCACACAACGGAGCAGCTTCATTAAGGGCTTTTAAGTCTGTCTGGAACACGAGGATGTCTCAGTGCTCTTGTGACTCTCATTTTCTGTTTTTTCCAGATGAACACTTGAACACACTGTCTTTATCACAGCTGGGCCTCAAAATAGTTTTAATGAAAGGAGTCATTTTTAATGTGCTGATGACGATGCTTATGTGGAAGAAAAAGAAAGTGAGTATGCTTGGGGGGTTCTGAAAACATCTGTCAGAAAACATCTGGATTGTTTCTTCAGCTGCGAATGCTCCTTCTCTCTGGATGAGCTGTTTATGCAGTCTATCCATACTTCTTTTTTCTGCCAACAGTAAAATCCCCCCATTCCTCTGGCCATATTTTCACCCACCCCTCAAGTACTCGTCCTTATCCATATGCAATTTTTTTTTCTTTCAAGACATTTCTGCCTTCTCTTTCTACATCCATCACTTCCCTTGCCTACATTCATCCATCAGATTTATCCCCTCATCTGTCTCCAGCTGGGAAAGTTTGATTGTTATTGACTTTAATATAAATCCTAATAAATTAGTTTTTGCCCAGTGTCTCTTTCTTCTCTTTCTCTTGCCTGGACACTTCAGCTCTGCAACTGTGCAGCTGCGACTGTAACCCAAATAATGATTTAACATCCCTTTGTTTTTGTTACAGGACTGAAAGTAACCAGGTGGTGCAGTCCTGAAGTACCAAAAACTCTGCTTTGAGAGACCATCCTGAGCAAGAGGGAGCACAGGGATATTCCCTGTGCACGGGACATCACCTGCTGTTGTTATATATCACACCAGCCATTATATTCTAAGTTGCTTTATTTGCATTGCTATAAAACTACTCAAAACAAAACATTTCCAACATTCTGCCCCCAGATCCCTGCGCCATTCACCATACAGAGCCTCTTCTGCATCAAGCAGACTTTGCTATGATTATACATTGCCAAACATTGCTGTTATGTGCATTAAAATGATGACTTCTGCCTGGAGCAGAGCTGTTTGTTAAAAACTGCAAGCTAAAGATCACCTGAGTGGGAATTTTTCCTATTTTGGTAGCTTTAGGGTATTCGCATCTCTTAGGGCACCCCCAGACACCTTTTCAGGTGTAAATGAAACACTTTGAAAAGCAAAGAGAGACTTACTCAGGATGCACTGTCCTTCCACCCTTGATCAGAGCAAGATATTCCTTTTTTTCCCTAAAGGACATGCTGCAGGTCTCCCAGAAGTCCCAAATTCCGTGAAATTGTCACTTCAGTAACACAGAAAAAACAAAAAGAAAAATAATATTTTTTATTATTTTTTAAAAGTCTATCTGACCTTAACATCTTCTTAATTTAAATCAGTTTAAGATTTGGCTTTGTGTTTAGTAAAAATACAAACCACTTTTGTTCTTTCTGTTTACTTCTAGAAAACTGAGATTTCCCAAGTTCATTGTATAACAATTGAAATAGAAATATACTGAAATATTTACCCGTCCATGTGTGCCCACCTTGGAACAGTGCTTGTTGTGATATCTGTATGCTGCTAATTCATGAACTGTACTGGCACCCACAAGATGTCTTGGCATTTCTTTAGGCTGTTATCAAATAATTCTTACCAAAAAAATAGAAATGTGTTTGTCTTTTGTATTTGTTGTTTGAGGCATTGCTTCACCCTTTCAGCTGAGCTTTGGGGTGGAGGAGGGAAGGGGTTGGATCCACCACGGAGGGTGGGAACAAAGTCCTTCTCCNTGATAAGACTTAATAAAACAACCATCTAGAAGCAAAGAATCTGAAGACTCCTCTCATCTTTTCAACCTTCTGGCCGGGACTCCATAAGTCTCCCTCATCAGGGGAGATTCCATAAATCACAGTAAAGTGATACAGGACATCTGTGCTGTGTCCCTGTGAGGACAGTGCAGAGGGAGAGAAAGGGGGGAGCTCCTCTCCCCAAGGGCAGACTCTGTGCTGGGTGAAGACAACATAAAACATGGCTTGGCCACAGTGAGGGGGGTCCAGGTCCCTGGAGGCAGATTGCTGCTGCTCTGGGGGACACAGGGCCCTGAGGTGTCCTGTCCCCAAGTCCCCCACCCCCGAGTGTCACTGCAGCACAAGGCACCTGCTTTGCAGTGATGGCACCAATGGACCCCCTTTGCCTCCAGGTTCTGTCTGTCCCTGGCAAATCTGGAAGGGAAATGTTCTCCTTTTGTGACATCAATTTCTCCAACGCCTTCTGAAGCCCCAGAGGTTCCTCTGTGGGGCATAAATGAGAAATATGCTCTGACAGAAACACACCCTCCCTGCAGAGCTTGAACCCTGCCTGGACCTCACACCAATGCCCAAACCCAGGGGATCAGTGGGGGGGATTGTCCCTCACCCAGCTGGACTCACAGCCTTCACAAGGAGCTGCTTTGGAAAGGGTCACGATTCAAACACTTTTAGCCAAAAGCCCTGGTGCTTCCTGTGGGAGAACCATGCCAGGATCTGACCCCACACTGCTGAGCAGCAACACCACAAAGCTTCCCTGGTCTCCCTGGTCCTGCACCTGACCACTGAGCAGGTGACCTGTCACAGGGTGACAGAGTTACTGACCCCTCCTGCCAAGGAACAGCTTTAAACTGTCCGTGTCTATTGCCCTGATTATTTTACAGTACAGATATTCAGGGACTCGTTCTCCTCTCTCCCTTGACACAACCATCATTCTCATCTCTCTCCAGCTGTAGGAAGCCCATGGCTCCTTAAGTGCATAAGGATTCCAGGCAGTTCTTGGAGCTTTCATTTCAGTCATGGTGAAATCTGCCATGTCACTGGGAAACAGCCTGAAGAAGCTGCCTAAACCATATTTGAACTATAAAGCAAGTCACTGCATTTCACAGATTTCCAACTGATTAACCTCATTCCAGAAACTTTCAGGGATGTGGAAGAAAACTTCCCATACTCATTTACCTTTAGCATCACTTTTTAAAATTAATATCCATCATAAATATTTTACATTGCACTTCAAACCCACTCCCAGATGAAAGGGCAAGAGTTAAGGACTGTGCTGAGCCTGTTTCCACGTCTCAGCTTTTCCTCTTCCAGGTTAAACTGACCCCAGGGACAGGATTTGCCAAGTGGGAGATGAGTTAAATGTTTTTACTAAAGTGACTCTTGGCATGTGACCTGCAAAACACTGGATTTGCAAGGTCTACTTCAAAGACACTTTCAGATATCAGGCTGCCAATCTCCCACCACCACAATGTGCCCCCCCTTCCCTGCACTTTCTTGTTTATTTCGAGATATAAAAACCACAGAGAAAAGCAAAGGAAAAAACACAGCAGGACAGGAGCTGGAAAGGGGCTCATGGCCCAGGTGGGGCAGGAAGAGGCCACAGCACGAGTTCCATGACGCCACAGTCGAGATCTGGGTCACCGCTGATGCTCGTCTGTGCCTGACCACAAAAACCACTTCCTCTGGAAAGTGGAGCACAAATAGGGAGGGGGTGCAGGGCTGGGGTGGCACGTGGCAGGGAGGGGGAGAAGCTGTGGAAAAGAACAGCAGACGTTAGACCACAAGCCAAAGTGGAATCAGGTTAAAACATTCTCCCCTCCTACCCCTCACCACAGCCTGCACTTGGGGAGTTGTTTTGGGTACAGCAGGAAGGATTGAGCTATGTATAGAGTGGGCAGGGAGAGGAGGGGAGAAATGCTTTATAAAGTGTGGTGGGGAGAGCTCTTAGGGTTGTGTCAGATTTCTGAATTTGCTGATAGATCTCTGCACCATTTTTACAGATTGAATCTGTGCAGAAAAATCCTTCTACTTCTCCTGGCCCGGGTGAGAAGGAAGGATGAAGGGGCAGGCCAGAGTCCTCTGACACTGTCAGGGAAAGAGGTTTTGCACGGTCCACCTTTAGCATCCTCTCCCCTCTGTCACCTCCCATCCTGCTATGGGTAGGAGATGAATTTATGTGCTTTCTCAGGGTTTTGTTGGCGAGAATATCCTGCCTGATATTTGTCATCTCTCATCAAACACGGCCCTGTGCACAAACCATCCTCTCTTATTTTCCTCCTCCTCCAGGGACCAAGAGTGTGGACTTTACAAGGACCAGAGCTTGAAGGTATCAATGGACTTGTTGAAGCTTATTCCAGTGTGGGAGGAGCTCTGATAGGACATGGATTTATCGTAGATTCACAGAATCCCAGAACGGTTTGATTTGGAAGGGATCTTAACAACCAGCCCCACCCTCTCCCATGGGCAGGGACACCTTCCACTGTCCCAGGCTGCTCCAAGCCCCATCCAGCCTAGCCTTGGACACTTCCAGGGATGGGGCAGCCACAGCTTCTCTGGGCACCCTGTGCCAGGCCCTCCCCACCCTCACAGGGAGGAATTCCTTCCCAATATCCCATCTAACCCTGCCCTCTCACAGATTGAAACCATTCCACCCTGTCCTGTCACTACATCCTTTGTGAAAAGTCCCTCTGCAATTCTACTTGCCCTCAAGAGCTCTACAGTCGAGCTAATGGCGACTGGAGGAATCATAAGCAGGTTAAAAGCAGGAAAAAGGAGGGGAAACAAAAAGATCCTCCCCAGCGAAGCCTGGCGGGTCCCCTCGCTCAGCCCCGCGCAGTTCCGAGCAGCGGCCAGGGGAGGGCCCAGCCCGGGGCCGGTGAGGGCAGGGGCTCCCTGTCCGAGCTGAGCATCATCGCCCACCACG
>VZRS01006850.1:0-20637 GCA_013398055.1 Ifrita kowaldi | reverse complement strand
AGTCTGTCAGAAATGAGGAGTCTGTCTCTGTGTGACCTCCCCGCTCTTCGGGGGTCAAACACCCGCAGCACCGTAACGGCGACGGATCGAGCATTTCCGAAGGTCTCAGCGCCGTCTTCTCCCAAAATCCCGCCAGGCTGACTGAAACGCGCGCGGCGTCCGTAAAGGCTCAGCCACCTGCCTGGTTCCCGGGCTGACGGGTGCACCGGTGCTGTGGCTGTCAGTCTGGGTTGCACCTGCCGCCCCACACCTCCCGCCACCCACCTCCGGATGCCTTGCCTTGCCTTGCCTTGCCTTGCCTTGCCTTGCCTTGCCTTGCCTTGCCTTGCCGGTGAGAGCAGACTCTGAACCACGCCTGCGGCTGAGCAGTGCCGGGTACAACAGAGGAGCTGCTCTCCTTGCCAGCCACCAGGCCAGCACCAGAGGTGATGGTGGATTAGCTTTGCGAGTAGTGGGTGTGTTGTAAGGCTACTAAGGTCATTGGAGGGGGAAAATTGTTTCCTAGATGCAGTTTAAAATAAATAGATGGGTAAAACAGATTTATAGAAAGGTATTCTAAGTCAAAAGGGGGAAGAGTAGGAGACACAATTAGAGAGAAATCGACAAGGCTGAAGGACTCAAGGAGTTATATACAAAGAAAAGACTGGATTTCTTTATGCCAGTGCAGCAGAAATGACCTGGGCATTGTACCTTGAGCAAAGGGAAAGTGTTTCGTAGATTTTCTGGCATCTTGGTAACTAAAGTCATTGGAAATAGAAAACCTAAAGGTAAAAGAGAAGAGGCTCACTCTCCTAAGAAAGTTTTGTCTTCAAGATGAGGAAATACAGAAGGTGAATAATGTCAGCTAGAAGTAGTTACCTCAACCAGGGGAAAACAAATAGGGCGGCGCAGTCGTGCTGTGAGAAGGGCATGCAGATTAAAGGAAGTCTGGCAATATTTAGAAAACCAAGAAGCATTTTGCTTCTAATTTTAATAAAGATGATCACATGAAAGATGGATGCAGAAGGAAGATGAGTAATGGGAAGAAAGTTGTGGGTAATTACTGCAGTGGGGGGAAATAAACCATCTCATCCAGTGTGCAAACAGGCCAAGTGTGTGGAGATGAGAGTGAAAGGAGCACAAAGTTTCACTCTAGAGCTCAAAACATTCTGGAAGACTTGCATTGAAGAAAGGGAGGGAAATAACTTACAATAATCTAGACAAAATTTGAAGGAAAGGATAATTAAAGATATGAGAATAAATTGAATAAAAATTAAGTATGCAATTACATGAGACCACTTCAGCAGGATATCTTTCTCTTTCCCTTTTTCTTCAAGAGATGAAATGTGGTAGATGTTTATTTGGGACCAATAGTACCTGTTGCTGTCCAGACGGGAAACAGCTGTTGAAGCAGAAGAGCATGTGGATCAGGAGACAAAGACAGAGGGGTGTTTTATATGGGAGGTGTCAGACTGAAGGAAAGTGCTCTGTGTGATTCATCAATGCTCCTGTCATCCTTCATGTTTTCGTTACAATGGTGTCATCAAGAACACAAGCAAGCTAATGAAATCTGCTGTTGACAGAGCTGGGAGTAGTTAGTATGTTGGAGAAACTGTGTGTCTCTTTAATGAAAATAGAATTAAATAGGTTTAATGAAAATATAATTAAATTTGATAACATTAATGACACAGATTAAATCAAAAAAATTTCTTCCGTTGGCTATAAGATCAGCACTTGCATAAAAGAGACTAGTTAATCTTGAGATGGGTAGGAGATATCTAAAAAGGGAAATATAAACCCAGCAATGTCAGATAAGTAATTTCAGAAAAGATCTGCAGTACAGTGTGTGATTCTGTCAGCTGGTCAAGGGTAAATCAGTGTTTGTCGTGGTTTAACCCCAGTCAGCAACTAAGTATCACACAGCTGCTTGCTTACTCCCCCCTGCCTGCCTCTCTTGGAAGGAGAATCAGAGAGAAAGTAAAGCTCGTAGCTGAGGTGAGAACAGTTCAAGAGTTGAGACAAAATAAAATATACAAAAGTGGGGCTTAGAAAATGGAGGAGCCAGGAAAGTTAAAACTGAGAGCCAATGTCAGCATAAGAATAAGTGGGTATAAACTCAGTTGGAGTAGCAAAACACCAGAACACATCTCTAAGGAGAGTGGAAGGAGCAAAATCAAGTCTAATTTCTGTAACGTTGAGCTGGAGGACTTTATAGAAGGAAATACATGGTGTGATTGACTTCAGTGGCAATGAGTTTCAATGATCCCTTCTAGAGGCCTACAGAGAGTATTCTAACATCATTCCATAAATAAATATGCTAACACATAGCAATGCATACAGCCGTGTTTTCTCCAACACATAAAGGGGTGTGGTAGAAACCGCAAAAAGGGAAAACGGGAAAGGGTGATGAAAATGAGACAACGCCTCAATAAGCTGGTTTTAAAAAGGAGATGATTAATAGGGACTAGATGAAAGTGCTAAAATAACTGGAGAATGGCATCTTCTTCCTCCATCTCAAAATACCAGAAGCAAAACAATCAACCAGATTGAAAGGTGGAACTTCTGGAAAAACTGAGATGCAAAATATGTTCTTTTAAAATGCGCATTTGAGTCACTGAGTCAATTTCTGTAGGAAGGCACTGGAACAAAAACTAAAATTATGTCTGTAATAAAAAAGAGTGTGCATTTATAAATAAGGAGATGCATTTTTCAGTACTTTATGCTACCTTAGAATTCATTAGCAGCAGTAAATAATCTTCTCAAATTTTGCACAAATTTCTTAAGTATTATGGACCAGAAGGAGCTCTAATGTGGTGTGGACAGGCTTTCTCATCCATCAGTCTTTTTAATAAAAAATTTCTTATATCATCCTTTCAGGCAGAAATTACTGCTGTCAGAGACAAGGCCTTAGCCCAGATGGTCGCGGGTCAGAGCTGGTGGGAATACACTTCCACAGTCCAGGGACACATTTCTGTAGCTTATTTTATGCTGCTGGACAGAGGGTATGTTTGTATGTGGTTTACACTTTCGATAAAGACACTTCCACCAACAGCCAGGGAATAAACCTTACTTTGTTACCTAGTGCTTTGGTAATTCTCTGTTCCTCAGAGAAACGAGTGCTGTGGACACGGTGTGCAGAAACATGGTCAAAAGCTGCTCTTTCCAGATGAATATTTACTTTCCAAAGTGCTATGAGATCTTTCTGTGGCTTTATAAGAGTAAATACAGGGAGGCTGCCTTTCCATGGCACAACATGTTCCACGCTCCCAACTTTTAAAGCCAAGTGAACCAGCCCCTGTGAAAAGCCATAGAAGACTGGAGCTTATCCCTCCTCCGACACAGTCCTGCACCACCTTCCAAGGGCAAAACAAAAGAGGGAGGGAGCAGAGATATTAGAAGAAACTACATAAGCAGGAAAACAACTTCTCTCTGTACTGGGAGAGATCTCCTGGCCAGCAAAAGCCAAGCTTACAGAGCAAGATATGATCTTCATTCCAGGGGAGAGAAAGGCGGGAGAGAGGGAACGACATGCTCTGTGCACTCTCACCTACTCACAGGCCCTATGTGGTTTCTATAGCAGCACAATAGCAGACATTTTTCTCTCTCCACAAGAAAGCCTGAGTAATGTTCTGCAATTATATTAGTCTGCATTTTAATCAGATTTTATCTTCTTTTAAGCTTGCATTTTTTCCCCATTTCCTCTTTATGTAATGCTACCAAACTCTAATCCAAGAAGTGAAAAGCTCAAGGTTTTTGTTTTTCATTCAGGGCTGCCCATCTGCTGTCAGTATATTTTTGTGCTGGTTTGTGTTCCCACAGTACAAGAAGTTGTTCTGCACACAGAGTGCTGGTTTGATCTGAAAATTGGGGGTGAAAGCCCCAGTGCAAAAATGTCTTGAATTAATACAATCTCTAATACTTCATTCAGAATTGTATATGAGAGAACATAGCAGAATTTTTGTTTGCCATTTTAGGAATGCCTCAGAGTCTTTATTAAACTTTCTAAAAGCTATGGCATTAAAGTCACATTACCAACCTCTCTAAAGCTCCCCTGATGTTATGACAGAGTCAGTTCATCAAGGGGCTAATGCCCGGGTTGCATTGGGGAATGTCAGTGACCAGTCCTGCTGTGCCAGGCCAGCTGTAGGATGATGATGACAGAGGAGGCAGGGGAGTTCTGGGGCTGCTACAGTTTCTCTCATTTGCTAAGTAAATGAAGAGCTTGTTTCATATTCATTCTGCAAGTCTAACCTCTGCAGATCCTTCAAGTTTGTGGTGTCGACGCCCAGAAGCTGCATCCCTGAAACTACAGAGAGGGAAGGCAGCGTTTGATTACCACCTCCCCAAATTTCAGCTGGCGCCTCTGGGCATGCAGCAACTGGGCAGCTTGTGAGTGCCCCTGGGTGCCCCATGTCCTGCACTGCTCAGGGTTTCAGCCAGGATGGCAGACACCCTCACTGAACATGGCTTGAGCTGGCCTTGTGCTGAAGCCAGAAGATACTGAAAACTTTACATTTCTAATATAACTTCTTTAGCAAGAAGGATGTAAATTCAAGTCATACCTACATAGTACAACAGAAAGTTATGATGAGTGGATGTGTAGGTTGCAAAGTCAAACGCAGAAAATACAGAGAATGCCAGAAATAAGATTGCCTGGGCAACCTTAACTCATCCTCCCCCAGGCATGTGCATTTTATTAGAGCCTTAATTGCATAATGTCCTACCATTACACTGTCTCCTGTCATACTGGCATTTGCCCATAGGAACAGAGAGCCTAAATATACTTGAAGATCTGGATGTTATTCCGCACTTCTTTTAAACCCTCAATTAATCAGCCCATGCTGCAACACAGGAAGCATTCCCTTTGTCCAGGAATTACTAACTCTTTCATAGGATTTTTGTGGTATATAACAAAGATGCGTGAGAAAAATTCAAATTCCAAGTGAGCTAGGCTGCCTAAGCCCAGCATGTACCTGCCACTCCTACTCCTTCCAGTTGCTACCTTATCTTGAAACACCTCAGTACTTTATACAACCAGATACTCTGTGGCAAAGTCCCATAAACACACTGCATTGAGGCAGAGATTGCAGCCCTGACGTTTCTGAGATGAGCAGTTGAAACTCAGAAGGAGTCCTTCTCTCTCTTTACCTGAATGAACAACAAATCCCTCAGGACTCTGGAACAGCTTGGGCAGGAAGACTGAGAGAACCACATCTCAGCCTACATGCCAGACCATGCCTCTGAGCCTGCTTCTGTAAATGTCACAGGCTGGGGCCAAGGGTTTCCCTGAAAACAAGGAGGAAAGAGACAACGTGAATGTATAGGAAGCAAGCATGGCAGTAGAGCATGTTAGGCCAAGTACCTGGCAGCGAAGGGTGATGGGATGGGTGGGAGCTTCCCAGCAGTACCAGGCTCAGGTCTTCCCATCAATGCTCCAGGTGTCAGTGGTACAGCAAGGGGCTGTGAGGGCAGTCGGGGGGGCAATGACAGTTTTACAAGAAGAGAGGAGGAAGGACAGGCTTCCTTAGCCTAGCAAATGGTGCCTGTGAGAGGAGATGATAACCTGCTGCCAGCTCACATGAGAGGGATCAGAGAGGAGAGCAGAGCCCTGTAGAGCAAGGAGCAGCTCATCAGAGGGTTTTCCTTATGAATGGGTTTTGCAGACCTTAAATGCCTAAAAAACTAGGTACTCTATTCATCTTGCCTTTCAGTAGGAAATGGATCTACATACCATTTTACAAATGCAATTGCTGTTAACAATCTGTAACAGTTTCTTAAAAAGTCTGAAACTATCGAGATTTCCATAAGAAACCAGGTGATTCAAAATATTTTGTTAATGTTCAAACTTGATAAATGGTAAAAAGGCAACAGGCAAGACTGGGAAGTAAATGGCTCCCACTTAGGAAACACTACTAGCAGGCTGTATAGGTATGCAGACTTCAGGAAGCGGGTTATATTCTGCTTCACTGTGTTTCTGTCTCACACATTTCTATATTCTGTTTTGTTCAAGGCTAAAGACCACTGGTGATGCTTAGTGAAGGATGTGTTTTAAGACATTTAAATGAGCAAGCTTTGCTGTCTACAAGGCAGTCTTAACAGTCTTAAAAACATTTAATTCATCAAAGTTTCAGGATCGTCACTAGCGTTCACACAATTACTAGGCAGGCAGATGACTACAGATAAGCAGCCAAAAATTGTCAGAGGAATGGCATTCATTTTTATTAGCAAAAAAAATAGACTTTTCAACTACTGCAACACCCAACATATTCATAACAATCCATTTTTTAACAGTATACTGTTCAGCTGGCTAAATATGCACACGGATTAAACACAGGAAGCTTAAGAGCAGACTGTCATTTAAGTTTGTTTTCTATAAACCCCTTTGTGATGATGATGAACTGCACCACAACAGAGAAGTATGGTTTAGTGTTATTGTATAGATGACTCATACAGCATCTACGGTTTGACAAGAGCACAGGTTTTTGGTTTCTTTTTTTTCCTCCCTAAATAAAGCAAGTAGTCAGTCCAAAAATAGAAGTAACACTTGGAAGAATGCAGCTCCTGGAGGAATTACAAATTCCATCTACCGAAAACACAGAGGTTGGTATGCTGGGGCATCTCTGCTGAGGATATTGTGTGAAAGCCATTAATTCCTCATCTGGAATGTAAATCTATGCCGTCCAAATGGGATTTAAGTGTTTCAAGGTAGAACTTCAGTTCCTGGCTGGAACCAGATTTAACTGGTTGGGCAATTTTCATGGTCATTTTTGTATTTGCTTTCTTGCTCAGAGCCCAGAGTTATTTGCCCCGTGCTACCTGCAGTGCTGTGGCGTGGTATGGCTGGAATGGGTCCCCAGGCGAGGAAGGAAATGGGGCCCTGGTCCCGCCAGCCACCAGCTTTTCTGCTCCTTTCACCCTGGCATGGCCTCCCCAGCAGCCTGCAGGGCGATTGCACGGCTGGCCAAGTCGAAGGGGACACCGCTGCTGCAGCACATTCAATTGCACATGTAAAGGTATAATGCCATATTAATAATAGGAAGAAAGAAAAGCATCAATTACAGAGAGAAGGAAAACATTTCCATGTGTTTCTTAAGCTACACAGACAGAGCACTTTTGCCTTCTGCCCAAAATATTCAGGAACTCTGAAAAGAAATAATCTTGTTTGCCCAGAATAGCCCGGAGGTGTGTTTCTGTGGCTGAACTACAACTTACCTTTAACTCAGTCTCACTGCTTTCTCAAACACAACCAAACAAATGTAAAAAGTCTTAACATTAGTCATGTTTTCTTCTGAATAAACCACAGAAATCTCCACCAAATGAGAAAGAAAATTGCTAACAGAGAGCAGCTTTTTTTCTGACTTCTAGTTAGAAGCTGTAGAGGCAAGAGCCTCAGACAGGCTGTGCCTGGGTACCCCGTGCCCTGACGCACCATAGCTTGGGGTGAATTTTATCCAGCTGCCTAGGAAGTATTTGTATTCAAACCAGACTGAACTACAACCTGAGAGGAAGTTTCTTGCTCACACTGTCCAAAATAAAGCCCTAATCACTACTAATTCTTGTTGGACACAGCTAAAGATGTGAAAGAAAACCTGGGCTTCAACTAGCTCCTCTGAGAAAGGTCTCTCTCCTGGGTGCATGCTGGGGCAGCAAGTGTTTTTGAGAGTATTGAAGCCCAGAGAACAAACCAGCAGGCTAAAGGCAGAGGGATTTCCATCTGGATCTCTTTGTTTATTGTGGGTTTTCCTGAATTTCTGGTTTCCATGGAGTTGCACTTTTACGGGATGGCCGCAGAAGGGATGCAAATACACCACAGCAATTGCCCCCTGTCCAGGCAGGACAGATGGCTTGGACTGATGGCAGCCTTACACATGCCAGCAAGTGACTGGGCTCCTCCAGGGCTCTCAGCACCAGTCAAGCCAGCATTTAGGAGGTAGGACAGGGCTTGGTTTTGTTGTTACAAAACATAAAATCACTGCAATATAAACTAAACAACCAAGACAGCCAATGGCTTATCCTCATTTCAGTATTGCTCCTGATGAGACTTTACCACAACTCTGTGTTCTTTGCATCAGGGACATTTTCCTGTGCTTGGAGCAGGTTGCAGAGCAATTGCTTCAGAGCAGCTGAGCTACCAGCAGGCTTTGTCTGACCTCAGGACTTCTCTGCCTTCACATATTAACTGGCAAAGGGAGGATTGGAGCTACAGTCTCCATGAGTGTCAACCTGAAATTCTGCACACTAAATTTAAGATGAAGGGGCATTTAAATGCAAAGTACTACCCTTTATCCCTTTATTTGAGTGTGTAAGAAAATGCCTCATTATATACCACTAATGCAGTACGTGTTTTCCTAGAAGTTTAATTCCACTGTTGATATAAATAAAAGTTTACATTAATTTTCATTGTATGGGAATAGAATTACAGACTACAGAATGCATTCCCATAGTCTGAAGTTGGAAAAAAAAAGGTATCTAGAAAGCCTGGGAAAATCCATGCTTTTTCCCAGTTGTGTTTGTAAAACACATTTTTTCTTTTATATTGAAAAGGAATTCTGTCCAAGACTGACTTGTGACTCAAGACATTATTTCAAATTGCTGAAAAGAATACTAAGAATCAGCATTAAGATAGCTGTAAAGCAAGCTATATGCTTGCTAAGAGCAAGAGAAAAACATTGCGTAATAAGTCAGGCTTAAGAGCAATTCCAGTTAGAATCAACTACTGGAAAATTAGGCGATGTTGAAATTTGATACGTATTGGTTTTTACTGCATTCTAGACAAAGGATCACTGTATCTGCAGGTCTAACTACAAATAGTAATTCTCCCCAGTAATTATTGTCAGCATCTTTCCTGAATTCCCGTGGGTGTGAAAGGGAATAGGTTTTGCACAAAAATAATTAGGAGAACCAGTCAAATGAGGTGTTATTCCAGCCATACTACTTAGCTGTAGATGTAGATAACAGCTGACTCACTGCTTAAAATCCCACATTCTCTAACGTCTTGACATCCGAAATAGCTGAAACATCACAAACTGATAACAGGATTTCTAACTGAGAAGTGGAAGCATTTTGCATTAATATCACATATAGCAATGAATAAAACATTAACACGTAACTAGAATGTTTTTCACTTGTATTTGAACAGTAACTGCAATCTCAGCTGTTTCAAAATATGTGTTCTTTCAAAATACCAGGAGGCAGTGGTACATAAAAGATTCATTCTCTTTTGGTCTATGAATCAGCTATGAAAAAACTGAAGTTGCAGCTCATTCTTCTGTCCTCCCAGCAAGCAGTACAACTACATTATTACTGATCCGGGAGAGATTGTAATGTTAACTCTGAAATAAAAACTCCTGGAAAAAAAGGTCAGTGCTCAGTAGAAATACTCCGGGGGAAAAACCAAAACAAATGTTACAATAAAGCATAATTTTCTCAAACTCTACTCATACAGTATTTTCTAAACCAACATTTACATTTAATAACAGATGTCCATTTTTTTTTGACTACTAAATCTTTTGTAGAAGTGGAAAACTTTGTTCAAACTTATGGTAAAAGATTGCATTTACAGAAAGAAACCTTTTTTTGCAAGACTCTCTGAAAGCTGTACAGCAACTCATCTATGTCAATTTAGCTTACAATTTTTCCTAACGTTAGGACAGGTTGTCTTTTAGTTAGCAAAGAAGTATTAAGGAAGGATATTTTATTAGTCATTTCTTATCATTTTAAATAAAATGCAGAGGCAAATTATATGAGTTTTGGTTTATCTTTCAGGCCTGTAGCTCCACCAGCAATTAAAAAATTGCCTGACATATTCTCAGGGAAAAAGTCTTTGAATATGATAAAAGAAGTATCCAACAAGTAGAGAAAAAAAATTCTGCAAAGGAAGTGAATTGCAGCCAGCACTTGTGATGGGGAAAGAGAAAGACACCATGGGCAGGCTGGATATGGAGCCTCATGGCAGTACTCCGAAAAGTGGGGCTGCAGGAAGAATGCATTCACACTATAATATTTTGTAGTCCAGAATGCATAGGTTTCTTAAACAGAGCCATACAGACATACTTTTTTGCAGATGGTTGTTCCTGTCATTGCATCCTTGGCATTCTGTCAGTCCCCAGCAGTGACAGCAGTGATGTGCAACAGCACCTATGGACTGAGAGGTGAGCCTGCTGCCAGCCTCACCTCCTGGCTCTGCCAGCAACTGTGGACTCCTGAGATCCAAGCAGCAGAGGGAAACACAAACAGGATTCATTTGCTTCAGAAAACAGAATAGCTGTTGCCATGAGCAGAAGAAGTAAGAAACCTTTCTCTTTTGCTCAGTTCAGCCCAGCCTCTGTCCATGGCCAGATCTGAAGCTTACTGACATCATCAGGGATTCTGGAGCTCGGTGGCCTTGCCTCAGGGTCTCCAGGAGGTGAGTGCCCTCCTAGACCTGAGGTGCCCAAAGTTGAGTGCCACCACTGACAGCAGTAGGAATCAAAATGTAAAGAGATGGCCAACACCTTGAACAGCAGCGAACATGGGTCTGCCTCTGGTCACACCTCAGGATGAAGCATGTCCTGATCCACTTGCTCCATCTTCGTGTCACCCAGCCTAACACCAGGCAAAGCCCAACCAAGCTCCCATGCCTTTCCTCACCACCACCTTTGTACCATACAAAGTCACATGCTGGGCCCAGCCCTCACACTTGTCTGCCCACTCCTACCCTAAGCCTTGAGCAGTTTTTTGGCATCCTGAGCCAAAAGCACAACCCCTGTATTGGTGGCATTCCTGCAGGCTTCAGTGCCAGGCCCCCTCACACCTGAGAGCTTGCTGGGCAAGAAGCCAGAGCTTCCCCCATCCTCCTCCAGTGCTGATAGGACACCCCAGACAGCAGATGGCTGCCACCCCAGTGGTGCCAAGAGGAAGGCAGAGACAGCTCCAGTTTGGGGTTTGCATCTGCTCATTGTCTTCTTACCAGTGGCATGGGCACTGGCACACTGCAGTGGTGCTGTAAATTAGATGAATGGCCTGGGTCTGAGTTCAGGAAGCCCTGTCTCTCCCAGCAAGGTAGTCTGTTCACTCTCACAAGGGTTTTTTTTCTGATATTTTTTGTCCCCTCAACATCTGTTCAGGTATTTCCCCCTGGCTAGTTGCCATAAAGATCACATAAGATACTGCTGGTGGATTGTAGGTGAAACTTGTGGCTTCAAGCATNATTTCCCCCTGGCTAGTTGCCATAAAGATCACATAAGATACTGCTGGTGGATTGTAGGTGAAACTTGTGGCTTCAAGCATGGCTTTGCTGGGGGGTGTATGAGGAAACTTAAGCATGATGGGTGTGCAGGGCTGTTGAGGCTCCCAAGAGAGGCTGCCAGCACAGGCAGTGAGGCTGGATACAGAATATGTACAATTGACATTTCATCACATATTACCGGAGGATATGTACTTCATGTCTAGAGAATGAAGCTGTTATTACAAGATGAAAATCCATACACCACAAGGCTTGTTTTTGACCTTGCTGCAAGGCTGTGCTCTTAGGAGCAGAGCTGTTGTGAAACAGTAAGGGACACGTTCTGATTCACCGTGCGATCCAGCAAGAGCTTCCAAACCATGGAGCAGTTGTTTTTCTTGTAGTATCCAAATGGCTTTTGTTCGCCTGCCAAATTTGGCTGACATGTCCTGCCTTGCAGCCCTTTGTGAAGAAAGAGCAGATCCAGATGGCACACGGCATAGTCACAGCCAAGGCAAGCTCCTCCGAGCTCAGACATACCTCAGCCCACAGAGAAGAAAAACTGTGGGTAAAGAAATACAGTATCTTTCAAGGAGACAAATGGAAGCAATATGTGCTGTAACAAGTACTAGCGGGCTATGGTTTTGTGGTGCATGCTTTTTTTTGAGAGAGCCAGAGTAAGATTAGTGTGGCTCTGCAAGAAACCCCAAACAAGACCACTGATACAAGAAACATGAGATTGTGAATCAGCACCATTGCTCCAGGAGGTTTCTTAGGCCTCCTGCTACTGCCTTTCTACATGCTTGCTTCTTGAAATCCCCAGTATTCAATCAGCTTTAACAAGAGGAAACATGCTGTACACAAAAATAATATTAGGGGAAAAAATGTACATGTAGGTGATTTCCTAATTGCAGAAAACTCAAGACAGCACTTCATTGTTTTCAAAAAAGCCAGGATGGTTCCCCCTCTCCTTTCTTCTTCATTCCCACCCTCTAAGTCTGCTGATAGATATTATGGGATGTATTAATTGTGGCCACAGAGTGTGCATTTGTAAAACATGCTCTGCTCTTCACCTAACTATAAAATATGTAGTTAGGCCTCTCCAACTGACCATAAATACTGAAACATTCACCTAGATGTTAGCTGCAATGCTGTACTACTTCCAGTTCTGAATTAAATCAAAAGCAAGCTGAATTGCCTGAATTTTCCATTTTTCCCATCTCTGGAATGAGGCAATAATCTTTCACATCGCCATCAAGAACACAAAGATGGGTGGATGAAAAGCACTATCAAGGTGTAGTAAAATAGTGGCTTGCAAAAATAAATGTGCAGGTGCTTTCAAAGTGCAAGTGAGGCAGGGCTGTGCTGGCCAAGAATGAAAGTTGAAGGAGCTTTCTGGGAGTGAAGTCCCGTGATTCCCTAGGAGGGATTAACTTCTATCTATTTGGCAAGTTGGCAGAGCCACCTACCAACACCTAAATCAAAGATGAGGCAAGAAGTCTGGAGGCTTTGCTTGCCCTGTTGTCAGTGGTGGTCATCCTCTCCTGGGGGATGGCCAAAGCAGCTACAGGAGGACATCCACAGGACTTTCTGTGGCCCAGCAGAACTTCACAGGGACTTTGCTATCAGAATTAGTAGGAAGGATACAAAGCCAGTCCATTCCTTATGTCCAAAGGGTCACATGATGATCTTGGTTGTATGAACACTGATGCTGTGAAGTTTTTTGGACCCAGCTTTACTAAATTTATCACTTGGCGATAGTGATACTCAGAGACACAGGTCAGTTCTTTGAGTGCAGATCTTCAGCTCACTTTTTTCTCTTCAGAGGGCAGAATGATGGAGACTGCCTATGACTGCCCATGACACAGGAGGGACTGCAGTGCTCATCTAGAAAGCAGAAGACCTACGTTCAGTGTTCTCCTCAGCCAGAGATGAGTCAAAGCCATATCTTGCTCCATTCAGGAGTCTCCTCCAGCCTCTGGACTGAATAGAGACATCTCCTCCAGCCCTGACTATGGAGACAGGGCATTCCCTGCCTCTTTTCTCAAAGCAGAGTGATGGAACAGACAAGAAACAAGCTTCAGAGGGCCGGAGAGAGAGAGAAAACATGCAAGAAAGTGCCTCTCTGTGTCATCCACTATGGCAACATTCAGGTGAAGGAATAAGGCACTGGCTCCAGAAAAGTTTTATATATTTTCAGCCAATGCTTTACAGCACTAAATACTCAGAGAAAAAAACCCCAAACAAACAACTAAAAGCTGTACTTATTAGTTAATGAAATAGAGAGGTTTTCATTGGCATTTATTAACTGTGAATTGTGAAAGGACATTGGGAGCTGTATACATCCATTCCAGCTGTGAGAATAATTAACATGAACAGTCCTTCTCTTGAAAAATAAGTTTTCTCTAGCAGCAATGGCTGTTGCTAGAATGCCATATCCCATATAAGCAGAGGCAAACCAATGATTCATTCATACTTCAAGCTGGACAGGTAGGGGCTGCTGTCCTGTTGATGAATGCAACTTCTATCTCTCACTAGAGCACGAACTGGATGCAAGCCCAAGACAACCTGTATTATTACAATGAGTCACATGCACTGTGGCAACTGTCCAGACCTCCCCTGGAGCCCTCTCATGCTAGGTGGAATCGGGTAGTCCAGAGACATGACTTCCCAGACCAGTCCTGTGACTATTGCAGTCACAGGGTAAGATCTGTGGTGCTGACAACAGGGGCTCAAAAATCGCCAACTCAGCAGCAATGCAGCCTAACAGTGACCACTTTGGGGGGTGGGTGAATTTGTTAAGGTCATGAGCAAGTGCATGGATTTTGTGGTGTTCATTTTCTCCCCCTGCCCCAACTCTGCTTCTGAGAACAGCAGGGGATAGAGACTGACAGTGATCCAGACTTCTGAAATGCTCAGAGGGAGTGAAGGTCAAGTTCAATTATTCCTTATTTGATAAGCAGGGAGCCAGTAGCCAGGATGTGGGGACAGGGCAGCATGCCTGCATGTGTCTTGCCCCCCAGGCTTGCTGCTAATGGTGCCCTGTCTGCCAGAGATGTTTAATGCTGTTCCAGCCCATTTTTGGAGGCTGACGCCTTCTGTTTATTATCAGATTTCTTAATAAAAGTACAGCATTAGGTTTTACTCTTGAATCCATTTTCTGGGTACCCAGGGATGTCACTAAACATTAAATTCACAGGAACCACGATACTTGTATCTTAAAGTCTGCCTTGTACCTGAAACCTGAGAAATACCATCTTAGAAATAACTAAGTTAAGTAAGACAAAAAATACACAGAATAAAAGGTGTTTGTACTTCTTTTCAAAGATCAGTGCATATTCAACATATTAGAACCCTGCACAAAGGTTAAGTTTTATATCAGATCTTCAAATGGAAATAAAAATGCTTTAGAAAGCTGTGTTTAGTGGAAAGGAAGACACTCAGTAAAACCAAAAGTAAGTTTTGCAAGGGCAGGCAAGAATAAGGTAGCTTATCTTTGAGAACTAACTTTTTATCCTCTGAGATCTACAGGTTAGTGTCTTGAGAATAGAGGCAAAGGAAAGCATGGAATAGTGGAAATCATTAAAAATCAAAACGTAGTTGCTTAGTTAGACCGATGTTGCACATTTTGAAAATATCTTCAAAAACTTATTGCTTAAGCAAAAGCAACAAGACTGGTTAAAAATCTCAACAACCCCATAATGTCTCAAAACCACATCACAGAAATTAATGTGTTAACTCTGTAAACTGTTGAAATTGAACTTGCAGGACATAAAGTAGCCACAAAACCCTTTGAGATTACCATCTTTTAGGTTAGACCCATTTTTGGTAGTAATTCCTACTGTGTTTACGAGTTGGTTAATCACTACTAGACAGCTTGAATGCAAAGGAGAACTAGGAGCTGGGGGAACTTGTAAGACAAATTTCTGGGTGACAGGTTTTAAAATGAGCAAGCAGGAAATACGGAGAATGAGATCAGACTGCCCAGACTCACTACCTTACTGGCTTGCTGGAATGGGGAGAGGAACAAAGACTGGTAAAGATAAGAAATACTTGTAACTTACCATTAAATTGTTTTGTAGCTTCTCTACCAACTTTAATGTAATACTGATGTTTTAAAGCGTGTAAAGAAAGACTTTTTAGAGGAATGTGATCCCAAAGCCTCAGAAATTACAGTCACATACAAAAGAGATGTAAAATACCATAGCAATACTCCTGTTACAAAATGCTAGGAGGAAAATTACAGGCAGTTTCAGTCCCATTGCTATTTTCTTTACTGCTTTGAGGGAATGTAGTAGATTACCTGCATTAAAATGGCAGGCTTAGAAAATGGTTCTCTTTTACAGGCTGCTATAGCCTCAAAGGCTTCAATGCCTTTGGAAATGTCCACACTGCAAAATAAAGGACACAAAGTAGTGTGGTAATCCTCAACAAGCTTTTATCTTGCTACTACAGATAACAATAGCATCAAAAACATAGCAGGTAGAAAGGGCTTTTCACACCAGCCTGTGTCTGTAACATGTACAGAGACTGCCCCAGGAGAGTTTATATTCGGTTTGCTGGTCTGTGCTCCAGACAGCCTGTGTCTGTCCATCATGTTGTGTAGGAATGTCTTCAGTCTTGTAGGCAGTAGATTCAAGTGATAACTGTGCCTAATTAACAGAGCTTTCCCTCACCCACTGAAATCTGAACAGGCTACAGACAGAACTGATGCACATGCAACATCAAACGCTATCACAGACAGTTAGCAGGGGGTGATTTTGTAGATCACATCTATGTTAACTACAATACCAAGAGAACAGATCTGTTAGAAAAGATCTGCAGGGATGGAAGTTTTCAGAACACAAAGACCCAAGGCTCCTGACTGGTACTTTTTATTAGATATTAGGCAGCCTGTGTCTCTATGGGTGATTTAAACCACTTGAGGAATGACTGGAGACAAGATCAGCAGTAATCAGTAAAACTCTTTGTCTTTAGACTGCTGCAAATCCAGCTTAGCAAGCAGTGACCAGAAGGTCTGGTTAGCATCTACTGCCTTTTGCTTAACTTATTTTTAAACAATCATTATTAAGACTATTATTTGTGCTGGGGCAGGTGCTGTACAAATAGGGCAAAGCAATAGGGAAGCCTACTGTAAGGGGAGAAATTATGTTGATGCCACTAATTTAGGTTCACAGGCCCCTAGGCAGGCTCTGAACAAGAAAGCAAGGCACAAAATGACACATCAGTAGCACCAGAAGAAGCAGATTTCTGTGTCCATCTTTGTCAGCCCTGTGGCTATCACTTACCTGACAATTATACAAGATACAACCCAAGTTTATCATTATCAAAATAACTCATTACAACATTGAATCATTACACTCCTTGGTCCTTCCCACTCCAGTAACAGTCATATGCATGTTAATGCTGTTCAGGATCTATTTTTATACATGGGTAGTTAGAGCTAGTTGGAAAAAATGGGCTTTACTCCACTGGAACACAAACCATTTCCATCAAAAATCTAACCTACACACCTTCCTTCCATTTCTGAGATACAGCTTGTTGCAAGAAAACTTTTTTTAAATGTTGAGGTAAATGTTAAATTGACTTCTTTTCACTTTGTTTAGTTGAAAATAATTTGTTCAGAGAACAGTCTGATCTGCTAGTCAGGCTGTGTATGCACTGACTACTGCAAGCAAAATTTCCCATCAAGCTGAGGAGCACAAGAGCGAGGAGCCTCACCTTGTCCCACTTGTTGCAGCCGTTTGCCATTGCATGTTCAGCCTGCAGCCATCTCAGGGCACAAACAAACACACCAAGCTAGCCTGGACACCAGAGAGGTGCCAGCTCAGAACTCGTTTATCTACAAGATAAGATGCATGTCTGTGGCTGTGACAGACACACCATGAAGTCAGGTCTGGGTAAGTCAGTCACTTTTCAGGGATAAAATGTATCTTTATGAATGGCTTTCTATTGATACCCTCACTGGTGTACATTTTTCTGAAGCAGATAATGAAAAAACACACAACCTTTCTGACTGAGAAATAGCCTCATCCTTTCCTGTTAAAATATCTGTAAAAGGAACCCAACAAGGTCACATAGTCCAACCCCACAACCCCACCCCAGGCAGGAACAACTAAATTTAAACCATCTATCACAGGAACTGCTTACTAAGCTTTTCTTGTCTGGTCACACATTCTTCTTAAACCAACCTTAACCTTTCTCATTCAGTTAAAAGAGGATGGATGATATTGTTCTTGCTCAGTAGACTTCCTGCTGTTTCTCTCTTTCAATGTGCTGTTTTTGCTGGATGTTTTTCAAAGTCAAATGCCCTTCCTAGAAAATCTGGGCACCTTGTTGTTGAAGCTTAAACTCCTGTCAGAGTTCACTATTGACTAATGTGTGTAGACTAGGATTAATGTCATTTGTGGAAGAAAAGCAAATGTTTGCAGGAAAAGGATGGGAAAATATATTATTGTGGGCATGGAGATATGCATTGTGGAGACTGTATATTTTCGATTTCTTATCTGATAATTTCCTTGATTTCCTGGGACAGATTCTCAGCTTAAATAAACAATTTCCAGTGGAGCTGACCCATGTGCATTTATACTCAGCAATAAGAGGTCTCTCAGTCTCAACACACAGTGTACTTGGGCAACCTGAAATGAGAATTCACAATATTTCTCTGTGGCTCCAGCAGCACTGTATTTTAAGGTGTCTACCAAGAAAAATATAAACTTGCGGGAGAACACAGATTTGTTTGCAATACAAACTACTGAGAAAACAGCAAGGAACCGTTTTGTTTTTTTTTTTAAATGGAGATTTTACTTCCTAGATACTATGCTTCAAAGGTATATTTTGGCCACAATGCTATGCTCTGATGGAACACAAGAAAGCAGAGACCACAAGAAATCAACTTTGATACATGAATGTAGCATTAACACAGTTATCACATAATTATGTCTTTGCCTTTCTATGTTGCAAATGTTGCAGAGTTGTGGAAAGTCCTGGAACAGTAAGGGAATGAATACAAAATAGCCATTTTCTCATATTTCAAGTGATGCAGAAAGTGGTAACAATCTATCCATTTTCACTATGCATTTTTTTTAGTTTTCATGAGCAGGAAAAAGAAGGAAGTCTCCTGCCTGTTTTCTCCTCATATGTATTAAACTAATTATTCTGCTTTAACAAGGGGAACTTTGTTCTCATAATTTCCAAGTTTCATTCCAACCCCTGCAGCTAATCATGACCACGGTCTCTGATAATGAGTAGTAAATTGTTATAGTCCTTAGAGCCTGATAGGTACATTCCAGTCTGCATCATGTAGCCCTGCTGCTCTATACATTATTGTTCACAGATGGTAGCTGTCAAACTCTGTCAACTTCATATACACATTCAGAGAGTTACATCCGCATTCCTGAAATTTATGACTGCACAGCCCTCACCTTCTAAGGCTCTTAATTCAATAACATGTCACGTCCCTTCAGTCTCACCCTGCTTTAAAATACTTTCACCCACTTACAGGCCTTCAATTTAGAAAAAAAACCCCCTAAAACACGAACCCTACTGAGTTATTGCAATGTAAATATTTCAATAGAATGGGGTGGTGGTTGGGAGTGGGGCAGGGAGAAGACTATCTGAGTTTAAACAGCTCCATTATTACATTATGATTGATGATCAGGAGCTAATGGAGCATTTTCTTTAAAAGTTTATTTAACTACAGGGAAAGTGGATATAGATATGTGTATCTATTGATTGCCACATCACTGAGTCTTTGGGTAACAGTACATAATATAAAGAGATATTTGCCAGGGTTTCATTGTCTAAAGGGCATTATTTAGACTAACTTTGCCTAAATTTAAACCCCATAAGCAGAATAAAACCATATATGAATTATTTCATTTTAAAAGCACTTCTTTTTACATTAATAAATATTGTATTTTGAAGATGGATGTCTGAGGATTCTGTCACTAATAATATGAACGAAAAAGGAGAAATTCCTTCCTTTGCCCAGAATGAGAAAATAAGGTGCAAATTAATAATAAACTGGGCAAATAGAACAAATAAATTGGAAGATATTTTATTTTTTTTTCTGCCTAGCAATGCCAAGATATAACTAGTAACTGAGAGACAGCATTGCTTGAATGTACCCCACCTTCTTCATCGAGCTCCTCTAGTCAAGCTCCTGTCAGCTTAGGAAAGGAAATACATGAAAACACCTTTCCAGAGCTTTTGCACTTTGAAAATGGCCTTCTCTCAAATTCATCTCAGACCACCTTCCAGAAAGGACTCAAGTAAAGGAAGCTGCAGTAGTGGTCTGTAAACTGACGGCATCTCAGGGCTAGACACAAATCAGCCAGAGCTCTGAGCTGGATCTGCCCTTGTGTTTCCCATCTCTGAGCTACTCAAAAAGATGGCAAGTCTTTAAAACTGAGCAAAGCTGAATTTTATTAGGATGAGCACATGGCAAATATCAGAAATTAAAATGATGAGTACGTAGCTCACCCTGTCACACTCTGTCCTGAAGTAAAGGCTTGGGGTTTTTTTAATTTCACGTTTTCCACAAATGAAGGACACATGAGCATCACCCTGCTGACACCCATGTGTCACATGTGGCAGGAGTGCATCATGCCCTGTGAACAGCACACAGGTTCACCACTAACTCAGCAGACACACTGGCTGTGTTAGAATTTAAAGTAATCTCATGCTGTGAACAAACTGAACTGAGTTTTCCTCCTACATGTCTTTCAGGCTAAAGTAAGTGAGGTTTTTTTCCATGAATAATGCAGTAGGATGTATCTGGTTCTTGTAGAAACACTACAAATACACTCCCACATCCTCAGTGAGAGAACCATGAGTAATCTGATAGGAGTTATTCTGAAATTCAGTTGCAGTGCTGGTGTCTCCTTTCCCTCATTACCCTTTTTAAAAGAACCCTAAGACTCTCACCAGCCTCCCAATGGGAGTTGGTGCCACCATAAATGGCATGTAGCACACATGCTATGTCACATTTACGGCCATCTCCTCCACTGCTGGTATCACTATGGCCCATTGTTGCAGCAGTGATGGATATGCCACATGGAAGGTTTGTAAGGCTATCATTTATCCAGAGCTGGATGTTCTGAGACTGCAGCCATGGTGACCTTGAGACCATGTCACAGTGGCACTCCTTTATAGGTTCCCCCATGCAAAAGTGCATCCTGCCAAGGTGGAGACACAGCCTGCGTCACAGGATGGCTCTTGCAAAATCTCGTAAATAACATTCTGAAAACAGTATGCTCTGTTGTCTTCCTTCACCTTGGGTGAAAGGGTAATAATTAAATCATTGCAAAACACATCAAATGATACTTCAGTACTAACAACAAAACTAAAAATGGAGGGGGATTTAACTCAGGTTGTGATTTTAAATCTCAAGTAAATTGTGATACATCAGGGTATCTAGGAATGTAAGCAAAACAAAACATGTTCCCACCTCC
>VZRS01006848.1:35735-58002 GCA_013398055.1 Ifrita kowaldi | reverse complement strand
CCTCAATGCCCACCACAATGCACCCCAATAGATCAGGTATAACATTACAGGTGTTACTAATTAGCACATCTATCAAAGATTCCCCAATAAGAGGCTCGAGTGAGCCCCCCTCTCCCCGAGGAACCTTCCCCTGGATGGTTCTATCTCAGTTTACAAAATGTGTTCTGGAGAGGACCTCAGGGTCTGGGGCACTCTGATCCCTGACTACGAAGTTTCTGCGATGTTGAGTCTCCCAGCTTGACAAACAAGGTCAAGAATGTCGGCAGAAAGCACTAAGAATACAGAAGTTGTAAAAAGGTATAAAAGGGGTATAAAAGAAAAGGCAAAAAATCATCATGGCATCACTTGGGAATGCCTTCCAATGTGTCCTTCACATTCCTGCTGGCCTCCCACCGCCACGTGGGCCCCAGGAGCCCCCAGACAGGCCATGGATGGATGGGCAGCACATCTGTCTGTGGCCAGAACAGCATTTGGCTTCCCAAGGGTCCTGTTTGGGAAGAGCTGAGAGCCTTTGGGTGGTGGTTTGGGCTGGAAGGGCTCTCGATGAGGGGGGCTGCCAGCAGCTTTCAGCAACAAGGAGGTTCCCTGCTGTTTCCCTGGAATGATGTGAGGCATCCATGGGATTGGCAGTGCTGTTAAAGAGCCTGGGAAAGGGAGGGTTGAGCTTGGTTCTCTCACAGAACAGAAATAAATGTGTTTGTCTTACTTAGGAACTTTTTGTCTCTTGATGAAACATCCACCAGTGCTGGCCAGTGAGACCAAACTTCTCACGGTTCACTTCTGGAACAGGCTGTAATCCTCATCCCTGGGGGGATTTCAAAGCCATGTGGATGTGGCACTTGGGGACATGGTTTAGTGGTGGGCTTGGCAGTGATGGGTGAATGGTTGGACTTGATCTTAAAGGTCTTTTCCAACCTAGATAAAGCTCTGATTCCATGAGGAGCTGGACAGAGCTCCATCTCCAGCACAGGTCCTGGCTGCAGCAGACCCATCGAGGTAGCAGAAATGAAAGCTCCTCCCTGCAGGATGAAAGAGCAGCAGGGATATTTATTTCGAGCAGGGATATTGCTTTCAAATACTCCCAGAGTTTGCAGCTCAGGGACATGCAGGGCTTTGAGGATTTAGTAGCTCTCGGTGGATTTATCCACCACAGACCTGATCCCTCATGTTCCTGCAAAGCTTGCAGCCACCTGGCCCAGGTCCCCTCAGAAACTTCTCCAGTTTCTGCTGCTGGAGTTGAACTCTGGGGCCTGAGAGCAGCACGAGGCGGGTGGCTGTAACCTGGGGCCAGGGGTAGCACTGCCATGGCCATCCCAAACCATCTGCAGAGTCTGAGAGGTCACAGTCCTGTGACCCCACCGGTGACTCCAGAAATGTGGGTTTCATGCTTCAAATGGCATTGTCTCCTCTGTGCTCTTTCCTTGCAGTTCCTCCAGATGACCCTGTCATTATGGGGGGGCCCATCATCAGCCTGAGGGCAGGAGACCCCCTGAACCTGACCTGCCACGCTGACAACGCCAAGCCAGCAGCCTCCATCATCTGGATGCGGAGGGGAGAAGTCATCAACGGAGCCACCTATTCCAAGGTGAGGCAGAACGGGGCTGGGACAAGGCCTGTGCTCTTCCCTGGCTCCAGAAAGGGGTGCCAGGCCTGACACTGCTCTTCACACAACCCCAAAACCTCTGGGGCAGCACCCTCAGCTCCGCAGAGCTGAGACTCTCACCATCCATCCCTCCATAAAGCCTTCCCAGCGGGGAGGCTGGGGGGGAAAACAGTCAGGAGGATGCAAGTGAGAAACCATAAACTGTCACCAAAATGGGCTCTGCTCTGAATTTGGCTTTTTGTGCCTTCTCACAGCTTGTAATCACCTGGCACGGCCACTTGTCCCCCCTAAATCCCAGCTGGGTGTGGTGTTAATGTTGTGTACAGCAAAACTGACCCGGCCTCGGCTGCAGCAGAACCTCTGGAACAAAAGGTGGCTGCAGTGACGTGTGTCCCCTCCTCCAACTGCAGTTTTCCATGAAAAAGTGTCAGGGTTGTTGGCATTTTTTAATTTAGACAGAAAGCCTTTATTGGGTCATAAAGGAAATCGTCAAAGAGCAATCAGCAGCACGCTGGGGATGGGCCCCCACATGTTCTCCCCCACATGTTTATGGGCTCCTGATGGCTGGTGAGCGTGGAAGATTTGCGAACACTTGACATTTTTAATGAAAAATTTCAAAACAGCAAAATTCGAGACCGAAAATGGGTCAGTCTGCAGCCAAAACTTCAAAGGGGGCAGTCAGAGCCATTCCTCGAGCTCCCGAAGATCTTTAATAAACATTTCACCCTCTGCTGCCACTGTGAAGCCTCCATCCAGCCTCATTCCAGCAATATCCTGATTTGCTGGGGAGAGCAGAGGAGGCAGAACACCCTCCCTGCCTCCTCCTCCTCCTCCTTCTCCTCCTCCTCCTCCTCCTCCTGGCTGAAGCTGAGCTGCTTCTCTGCAGCCAGGGGTGAGCAGAGGGGAACCTGCCCCATCTCCCTGCATGCAATGAGAGAAGCAGCACTAATTAGAGCCAGAGAGAACTGACCTCTCCCTCTCTCAAATCGAGTGGAATTAATTAAAATCCAGGCCACTGACGTGCAACTGTTCATGGCTTATCTCCCTCATCCCCAGCCTTCCCCTCCAGGGCTGTCAGGCCTGGCCCTGGGGAGACAACTTTTGAGCCCTGTCCCTTTCAGACCCACAGAAGATCCCTTTCCCTGTCCCTCAGAGAAGGGGGAATGCTCATCCTTTAAAATATTGCCACCAAAACACCCTTCCAAAGCAGAGTTTTCCAGGCTGCAGATGCATCTCCCACGGCACAGAGATTTCCGTGGCATTTTAAGCAGCCGGCAGGGGTGGGCTGGGAGGGGAGCCCTGTTCTGCATGGGGAAAACATCCTTCCCTCCTCCTGGAGTCAGGAAAACCTCTGTTTCTGAGGCTGAACCTCAGTTTCTCCTGACTTCCTGGAGATTTCTCCTCCTTCCTGGAGGTTTCCGTGAGGCTCTTTCATATTAAAAAAGAAAATCAGCCTTTAGAAAAACTAACAGACAATTTTAGACTTTTTTTTTAGTGGGAAGTTTGGATTTTTGGAGTCTTAGAAATGTTTCCCTTTTGAGGCTCCCTTTAAAATTGTTCCTTGATTTGCCTCTTTCTGCTTCTCCAAGAAAACTGAAATCCAACCCAGCTTTCATTTGATCCAGATATTCCAGCCAGCCAAAAGAAAGCCCTCTTTGGGTTACTGACTGCCTGAAACCATTCACACTGAGTGATAATTTCTTTGTTACTCTGAATTTCCAGTCCACCAGCTGATCCATATGCAGCCCCCTGCAATCCCAGCCAGGCAGAGCGTGGCAGAGCGGCCACGGCTGACTGAAATCCCCCCGATCCCTATTGAAGGGCACAGGGAACGTTACAAGATCCTGCAGGATTTGGAGGTTCACCTCAAACAGGGCAGAAGTTCTGCACAGATCAGGGTTCACCACAACGCCAGCACCAAAAACGAGGCCATTCCCCAAGGGAAGGGCACACGGGGTGACAATAAAGCCAGGACAGGGCAGCATCCTGCATTTGTGTCCAGAGGTGGGAACGGAGCTGGGAAGGGGCTGGAGCACCAGGAATGTCTGAGGGAGCTTAGGGGGGCTCAGCTAGGAGAAAAAGAGGCTCAGAGGAACCTTCTTGCTGTCCACAACTCCCTGACAGGAGGGGACAGCCAAGAGGGAGTCGGGCTCTGCTCCCAGCTAACAAGAGACAGGATGAATTAAATGGCCTCAGATTGTGCCAGGGGATGTTTAGATTGGATATTGGGAACATTTCTTTACTGGAAGGGTATTCAGCCATTGGAACAGGCTCTCAGCTTGGTAGTGGATTCCCCAGCTTTTGAAGTGTTCCAAAAACCTGTGGATGTGGTGGGGAGGGACATGGTTTGATGGGTCAGTGCTGGGTAAATGGATGGACTTGATCTCAGAGGGCTTTTCCAGCCTTAATGACTCTGGGATTCTGGGCCGATTGTGGTGGCAGTTTCTCAGCATCATTCCTTGTCTCGTGTGCTCGAGAGGCACAAACCTGCGTGCATGAAGGCCGTGCCACCATGAGCCCAGGGAAAGCGTTAGTCTTGGCATCGAAAAATCATTGAGGTGATCACCTCAAAGAATCACCAAAATCAAGTCCAACCATTCCCCCAGCACCCCAAGGCCACCACTAAACCATGTCCCCAAGTGCCACATGCACACATCTTGCTGACATCTGTTTATCTCCTGATAAAGCCACTCTGAGGAACAAACTCAAAGGATACCAACTTAGAAGGAAAAACTGCCTGACAGGGTCCAAAATCCAGACTGTTGATAAACCAGAGAGAGAGGTCAGAGGTTGGAGAATGGTTAAAAGACTGAAAACCACACAACATCTTGAGAGCTCCGAGGGCTCAGTTTATCAAAGCTGGGGTTACAGGGTGACGTGACCCCCTGTAAGAGCTTGCAGGAGGATTAGGGGTTGGTAAGGAAGCGCTCGCAGGCTCCTGTGCTCCCAAAAGAGGCGTGACAGGGCACCAGGGCTGATGTCAGATAAATCCAGGGAAGAAGCACGGTGCCAGGGCTGAGCAGGTAGAGCTGGTTACCACCAGGGTTTGGATCTCTGCCCCCCATCAGTGAACACCTGAGAGCTGATGGTTTACCATGGGCTGGTTCGGAGCCAAGGATCCATGGCCAGGGTCAGTCCGTGCTGCTGGCAGCCGGCATCACCCATCACCCCTCATCCCTATGGGGAGTGCCCAGGCAGGTTGGTGCACTCACCTGGCAGAGGATGCCAGCAGGGTCACAGAGCCTCTGGCTCCCTCTTTCCTGGGATGGTGGGTGACGTATCCCACCGGAGCTTTCCTCCCCAGCCCAGGCACAGCAGGGCTGCGGGGAAGCAGATGGGAGTTAAGAGCCCAATTCCCAGGGAAGTGCAGTGAAATTTGTCTTTGTTACTCTCCTAAGGCTTTTGGCACATTCCAGCCAGAGGAATTGTTATTTCAGGAAGCTGCTGGGCTGAGAGGCTCGTATTGAGCCTGGGGATGGGAAAAGGGCCCCTCTCCAGTTCCTCATCCCTGTTTCCCCCTCAGACACTCCTCCGTGATGGCAAGAGGGAGAGCATCATGAGCACCCTGTTCATCGCCCCCTCGGACATCGAGAACGGGGAGAGCATCGTGTGCCGTGCCACCAACAAAGCCATTCCCAGCGGGAAGGAGACTTCCGTCACCATCGACATCCAGCGTGAGTACACGGCCACCTCTGGCTGCTGCGAGATCCCGGCCTCTCTGCCCTCTCCATCGCTGCCCCAGGGCTGCCCACAGCACTCTGACTCCACGCTGGGACTGGGGTTTTCTCTTTACTGGGATTTGCTGGTGTGTCAACAGAGGGAAGTCACAGCCGGCAGATTCCACGTCCCCTGAGCTCCCTGGGGCAGCAAGGAACGCCCACGCGACAGGGATGTCCTGCTGCCCACGTGTCCGTGGATTTGAGCAAAAGCAGCACCAGCTGCCATGCTCTGGGTGGCCCAGCTGTGCCCTGATCCAGGCCCTTGGGGGTCTTTGGAGCAGGGATGGATCCCGGAGGGTTTTGGGTGAGCGAGCAACATCTCTGGGCATGGCCAGTAGCAGAGATAAGTCCCGTTAGGATTTCATGTTTCCAGACTCACAGGCAGTTCAGTGATAGGGTTTTTGTGACACCTGATGGGGACAGTGTCCCTCCCGTGACACAAAGCCAGAGCCAGTCACCACCTCAGGGCACAGGGCTGTGTTCAGAGCTGTACCATTCACCCTTTACTGCAAATCCACAGAGAAAAATCTGCCAGAATTCACATTTCACAGGCCTCTTCCCTCCTCCTCTGCAGTAGCTGTCACTCTTGGGCTCCTCCTGACCCCATTCCAGCCGGGCTCCATTCACACACCCAGTTCCTGCAGCTGTATTTACCCACGACTTGCAAAAGCAGGGTGTTCAATATTAGCATGCCAGCTGCTTTCCAGAGACCAATTAAAACTGGCAAACTCAACTGAACAAACTCGAGCACAGCAGAAAATTCACCATTTAAGACTTCCAGCTTTTGCTGCCGGAAGATTACCGGGCTCTTGGGTCGCTGGCTGCATGTCCTGACAGAACTGGGCAGATAAAATGAGATAATAGCTTGGGTTATTTCACAGCCAGCAAACAGCTACAATAGCTGGAGACACACTCACACAAACAACGTGGAGCGGAGACATCATTACACCGGGCAGTACAGTGTGGGCTGGAGACGTGAGCTGAATCCCCACAGCCACATGGAATCTGCTTGGGAAAGAGAAAAACCCAATAAAGAACACCCAATTTCCCCTCCGAGCTATTAAATACTCCACGCTGTGAATGTAATAACAATAATATTCTACCCAGCTACTAAAAGGATGTTGTTCTTAATGGGGGCTAATGAGGATATCAATTTCCCAAAGCTGGATGGGGGATGGGATAGAAAAATACTAAGATGGATTAACCAAGCTGAGGTGGGATGGATTTTGACCCGGATGCAAAAGCCTGCTCTAGCTGCTTCTAGTCACAGAATCATGGAATTGCAAAGGTTGGAAAAGACCTCTAAGAACATCAAGTGCAACTACTAACCCAGCTTTGGCTCATGAGGTTTCACTCGCAGCCTTGTAGACTGCATTCACTTTGCAAAGAGCTAAAGGTGCTTTTCCTAAGCAAAAAGTGTCTGGGCCACTCGTTTTTCCCTAGGGAATTGTTCTGGGAAGTCCTGCTTGTGGGTCTTCTTCCAGTATCTGGCAGAGAAGCAGCACCTTGGGGAGAGAATGGAGTGGTTTCTGCAAGAATAAGGGAAAGCAGGCAGCAGTTGTTGGCTGGGGAGCTCTCCCCAGCCTGGCATGAGCTTCTGCATCCTCCCGGGCCCTGCACTCTCCACCTCCAGCAGCGGAGGTTGAATTCACACCATAGCAAACACCACCCAGCTGCGTGGTTTGAGAGGAGGCCTTGCAAAATTATCCCAGGGAACCAAAAATAATCCTTCCCAGGAAGCAGCAGCCTGGTAAATCACTCCTACTGCTTTCTTACATTTTCTTTTGCCACTCAAAAGAACATCAGCCATGCTCCCAGGCAGCAGAGAAGCGCCAGGATGGGGGTTATTCCTGGGAAGGGTGTGTGCAAGGTGGGAGAGATTATCCTCAGTTGAATTTGGCCTCCCATCAATCTCATGCCTGACCATCATAGCAGCAAGGAAAGAGCTGAGTCATAAAACCCTCTCCCTTCTAAATATATAAAAAAAAAGGGAGGGGGTTGGTGGAAAGAGCTGGAAAAAGCCCCAGTGCAGGGTCTGTAATGGAAACACTAAGCGGCTCCAGCTGGAACATCTGTTCAATGTGATTTCCGTTCCACCAGCCACATCAAAGTCAGCCTCCTGTGAGTTATGCGTCGAACATCACAAGTGGGATTAAAATCATGTTTAATAGTTTGATATGCCATAAACTATTTATACTGCAGGAGCCCAGTGGCTCCATGGAAATGCACACCCGGCGTGCCGGGATGGGGAGGAGCAGGGTTATTGCTTATCCAAAGCCATTTGCTCCAAGCCTCTGCACACACATGTGCAGTTGCTCGTTTTTACACCTTTTTCTGTCGTGGCAAGAAGGGATTTGGCGGCATCTGGATGTTTTTGCAGGAGTTGGGAGGAGGGGAAGCGAAGTGGAGGGTGATGAGGGGCACATGGCTGCGCTGGAGGGTCTCCTGCTGCGTTTATCCTTGGAGCTTTGCAGTGTTTGATTCCCTTTTGTGCTTCCCACCGGGGAGTGGAAAGCCCAGGGCTGAAGTGGCATCGTAGCCTGAGCGAGGAGGTTCGGAAGGGTTTGGCCGCAGGGGAGAGGAGCACGGAGAGGGATCCGCACCTGGCAGGGCAAGCGCCAGCACAGCGCCCGCAGCCCATGGAGCTCAGCCTGCGGCCGTTCCCGAGGTGCTGAGTGGGAACGGTGGGAGCTGAGGGGGTTGCCAAGGTGCCTCCCGGGCTGCAGGGCTGGTCCCGGTGCTGGTCCCGGTGCTGGTCCCAGTGCCGGTCCCGCTGCTGGTCCCAGTGCGACGCGGTACCCGCACAAGCACTCGCACCCTCTCCTCCCGCCGCCTGTGGGCTGGCTCTATCTCATTCCGTCATTCAAATTCATTACAAGAAGCCAGGCAGGAATTATAATTGTAACCGAGTGGAATTACATCCTGATGAGTTACAATTTGTGTCTTTTTTCCCTTTAAAATGCCCCGAAACACACTGGCACACACAAGCCCACACTATCTGCAACACCCGCAATATTCGAAAGCCCAGTCCCATTTCTGAAAGGCGAGATCAAAGACTTTAATTCATTTCCTTTGCTCTTTCTTTCTTTCTTTTCTTTTTTTTTTTTTTTTTTGTCTTTTTAATTTTTTTTTATTATTATTATTTTGAGTGCAGGAGGGAACCGGGCTCATTTTAATACGAAGAGGCTCCTCTGTAAATCGTAGGCACAGCTCCTAACCCATCAAACAATGGGGAAGCTCCTAAAGAGAAGTGTGATTCATACTTAACAAAGGAAGGTGATTAGCTGTTGTTGTCTAACAATAGGGAAGTGTCAGGATGCCTGGGAATGAATTAGGAGCCCGCCATACATCTCTGGGCTGCTGTGTCAGGGAAGCTCATTTATATTCCCAAGTGCGCCCATCTTTATTGTCATTTGAATTGCACATTTTAAAATGAAATTAGGGTAAATTGAAAATACCTATAATTTCCCCGTCATAATTTCCCATCAGGAAGGCAGGTGGCTTTGCTCACAACAAAGCCGGGCTCCGGCTGGGTAAATACCACGGGGCGGAGGAGAAGGAGGCACTGGAGAGCCGCGGGGACTCCGCCTGTGCTTCTCCCCTCCCGCCCAGCCAAGGTCACTGCCGAGGCCACCTCCGAGACTCCCCTTGTGTCCCCAAGCTGCTGCCCTCGCACCTCGCAGGGCTGGGATAACACGGGGCTGCTGTGGATGCAGTTCCCACACCAGTACGCCCAGTCGGAGCCCACGCCCTCCAGCAAAGGCGCTGGGAGTTGCCAGAGCCGGGTGGCTGCAGCAGGACCTGACTTGCGTATGGCAGAGGGAGAGGCCGGCAGGGAAACTCCCACCCCTGTGAAACGCCAGGACACTCCTTGGGCTTGGCTGGAGCCACGGCTCCGCAGCATCCTCCCAGGAACGCGAGCTCCGGGCCGTGCCCAGCCCTGCAGCGCTGACCCCGCAGCCCAGCCCCGGCCTCCGGGATGCCCCAGCACACGTGAGGCCAAGGGAGGTGCCCTGGAGCAGGGTGTCCCAGCAGCTTCTCTGCCCGCCCGCCCTGTCAGCTGCAGCCTTTCCCTATTTTCCAGCTGGGAAGGACATTGCTGAGGCACTTGGGAGAGGAGAGAGGCAGCAGGGAAAGTTGGACACGTAGCATGTCCTATTTTGGGATGTGTTTGTGCATATGTGCCCTCCTCAAGGGCAGGAGAGCCCCTCAGCTGGGTGGATGAGCCCCAACACCCCCTGCCATGGGGCAGCTGGTTCTTCAGACACCACAAAAACCCTCCACAAGGCCATTTCTTTCTGTTTTCTCCTCTCAAATGAGGTCCCACAGTTAAAACCTAAAGCTGAAGGCCTGACACCCTGCCTCAGTCATCGTGAAAAATTAAAACAACTCTGGGTATTCTTCATCTAAACATTTCACCCATTTCCCGCTTGCCTTCATCGGTTCTTTCCTAAATTTTATTTGCAGCTGAAGCATTTAGATGCTTCTCATGTGAAAAGGAGAGAAACTGAGGAGCAGTTGGAAGGCTGGAGCAGCCCGTGGCACCAGTAAGGCCCTGGCAGAGATGATTAGGCTGATGAAAGAGCAGAAATGCCACTTTAAAGTCAGAGGATAGACAAAAGATCATTGTTACACAGCGAGATATTAAACTGGAGTGTCTCAAAGCAGGCGAGTTTATGTCCTTAAATGAGAATCAGAGCCAGCAGTCACATTTTCCAAGTGAAATGTTACATCAAATGGTGTCTGTGGCTCCTCTTCCTGTCTCATTCGCCGAAGCCCTTCAAGAGAAGAGCAGCGTTCATGGCATCAGCCTGTCTGACAATCGTTACATGGCTTTAAACTGAAAAACGGCTTCAAACTGAAAAACGGCTTCCCACTGCCAGAGGGCAGGGTTAGATGAGATTTCAGGAAGAAATTCTTCCCTGCAAGGGTGGCGAGGCCCTGGCACACATCATCCAGAGAAGCTGGAAGTGTCCCAGGCCCGGCTGGATGGGACTTGGAGCACCCTGAGCTAGTGGAAGGTGTCCCTGCCCATGGAAAGGAGTGGAACTGGATGATCTTTAAGGTCCCTTCCAACCCAAACCATTCTCTGGGGTGCTCACGGGCCCTGTCTCTCTTTGCAGACCCCCCGCTGGTGAACCTGTCCGTGGAGCCGCAGCCGGTGCTGGAGGACAACACTGTGAAGTTCCACTGCTCCGCCAAGGCCAACCCTGCTGTCACCCAGTACAGGTAANCCTGTCTCTCTGTCACCACACAGTGTACCCCGCCAGTGGCACCCCTGGCACCCCTGGCACCCCTGGCACCTCAGTCCAGCCCTCTGCTGAGAGCCTCTCACCTTCCCCCTGCAACACTTCCCCTCCAGGTGACCCAAAAGAGCTCAGCCCCTCTGGCTGTGGTTTTTGGGGGCCATTCCACCTCCTCCCGTGTTTCTCACTGCTTGGTGCTCACTGTGGCTCATCCCCATGGCCTGTGCTGTCCCGCAGCCGAGGGGTGCCATGGCTGGAGCCAGCCCCTCACCCCTGCTGTGGCAGGGTCATCCCAGCACCCCACTCCGACGGCTCCCTGGTGCCACTCCAGCCTTGATGATGCTGTTGCACGCTGAGAGGCTCCGCTTGCGCCGCTCACCGGGCGTCTGCCACGTTCTGTGTGCTACAACTCCTCGGTCAGGGATTCATCTTGGAGTGGACTGGGAGGCCTGGCACCAAGCTGGGAGAGCCATCTGTTTGGGGACATCATGAGCAATGCAGGCCGAGTGAAAAGTCTATTATGGGAAAATTCCTCTCCTTTTTTTGCACACTCTTTCATGATTTGAACAAAGCGGCTCTATTGCCATCTCCATGTAACCCTTCAGCCACCACCATAAAGCCTCTCTGTGCCCAGCACAGTGGAGCTGAGCTCGAGAGGGGCCAGAGCAGAGGTGCAGGCGCTGGAGATGTGAGGGGACTCAGGGGATGGGATCTCTTTGAGTGGGACATTGTCCCTGAGTAGGTGGGGTCATCACTGCTGGCCGTGGTCTGCAGTGCCCCTGCATTGGCAACGGTGAGCTCAGGGCAGGGCACGGGTGGTTGAGGAGATTTGGAGTAGGAGGAAATGCGGCGCTTGCTGCTGAGAGAGGTCTGGGGTGCAGGCAGTGTGTGGGGTCCCTGCCAGCCTCAGCCTCCCTGGGTCCTCTCTCCTCTCTGGTGACCAGGGACAGGACGTGAGAGAATGGCTGGAGCTGTGCCAGGGGAGATTTAGGCTGGATTTCAGGGAAAGGTTCTTCCCCCAGAGGGTGCTGGGCACTGCCCAGGCTCCCCAGGGAATGGGAACAGCCCCGAGGCTGCCCGAGCTCCAGGAGCGTTTGGACAGCGCTGCCAGGGATGCCCAGGGAGGGATTGTTGGAGCGTCTGTGCAGGGCCTGGGGTTGAACTCGATGATCCTGGTGGGTGCCTCCCAGCTGAGGAGATTCTGTGATTCTGTGAGCACTCGCCCAGGGAATGACGAGTGGGGCTCCGAGCACAGCCGGACCCTGCTCACCGTGTCACGTCCAGTCGCTCACTGCAGGAGAGCAGAGGCTCTGCCCTGAGCAGAGCTGCTGCCATGGGCCCTTGGCTGTGGGCGTGAGGGCTCCTGCAGCAGAAAACACCGCTCCTCTCACAGGTTTTTTGTCTAAGCAGGCAGAATATGGGTATGGAAAGCGGGGCAGGCTGTCAGCACACTTTGGGAGCTAAGAGCTTTGTGTAACCAGGTACATCCCTGTCCCACCTCATCCATCAGCCGCTCATCCCTCCTGCCTGGAAGGCCTGAACGTGCACACACGGGCTCACCATCCATTCTGGCTCAGCAGAACCATCCATGGATAATAACAGAGGAGGCACCTCCGGGGACAGGTTACCGTGACCTGCCTCCTGTTAGGCTGGTACAGCTTAATTAGTACAATCGAGTTGCCTGGTAGGAACGATCCCTTCCAGCTGGATATCTGCACAACAAAGCAGTAATTGTGTTCCTGGTTACACAGAAGAGTTATTAATTCGAGAAGTCAATTAATGTCAAAGATACAAATAGGCCTGGTTTCATATTTACAGCTGGCAGGAAAACAAAGTGCGTGGCAAGCTGGGTGTGAAGGAGCCACGTGGTTCTTACCCCAGGATTGATTCTGGTACAGTCCAAGGCAAAACAACCATCTCTGCTCAGGGAACCAGACAGTGGCAAGACCCTGTCAAACTTCCACTCCATCAGCCTGATTCTCAACAAAGAGACCTTCCATGTCATCCCTGAACCCAGCTGGGCTGATCCCTTGTGCACTGGAGCAGCCTGGAAAGCTCCAGTCGAGGTTTTCCACTTCCTTGGACAGGAACTTTGGACAAGGGGATGGCTTCCCACTGCCAGAGGGCAGGGATGGATGGGATATGGGGAAGGAATTGTTCCCTGGGAGGGTGGGCAGGCCCTGGCACAGGGTGCCCAGAGCAGCTGTGGCTGCCCCTGGATCCCTGGCAGTGTCCAAGGCCAGGTTGGATGGGACTTGGAGCAGCCTGGGACAGTGGAAGGTGTCCCTGCCCATGGCAGGGGGGGGACTGGATGTGCTTTAAGGTCCCTTCCAGCCCAAACCATTTTGGCATTCTGTGATTCCTCTTGGCTGTTTCCACCCTTTGGATCCCTGCCCAAGCCAAGCTGGGTTGCTTTTCTCCACCAAGCAGAGGTGCTTCCAGCCCTCTTCTCCCATCTTTGCTGCCATCTCGGTGCAGGTTTTTGCTGTCCCCACTGGCTGCAAGTGCCACCCTCTGCCCTCTTCCTTCCTTCTCACCCATCCTGAGGCCATGGGTCTGGTCACCCTTCCTGTTCCCTGAGCCTTTCCTGCAAATGGCTTTGGGATTCATTTCATGACGGATTTTACTCTTAAAACTAATTGCATGTTTTTCAGGCTATGCTTTCCTGTAAAAAGAGTTTTGGGGGGGGAGAAAAAGAGGCATGACAAATTCAAGCACTTTGGGTTTTTCGTTTCTTGAGTTCCCTTAACACGTTAATTTCACACAAGGCTTTTTCCCTACCACTGTGACAAGCAAACAGGACTCAGCAGCGCTCACTGGGGCTTCCTTCTGCTTAATGGCTCTGATTGATGGAGGGGGGATTTGTTTCCCTTCCATAAGATCCCAAAGCTCTTCACTGTGTAAAGGTGGCAGATGTTTCAGCACTGAAGCTCGGAGTCCTCTGGAGTGGGACATCCGAGCAAGGAGCCCCCCTGCACCTCAGCACTGGCAAGGAGAGAAGGATGGGACGTGGAAAGCCTCAGGACTGAGATATCTGAGGTTTGAGAAGGCAGAACATGAGCTCGGTGCCATCCCCAGGGTCACTCAGGACCCCACCACTGGTGAAAATGAACTTTTTCTGCCTTAAAAAAAAAAAAAACCAAAAAGTGTGGGGTTTTTTCTCCTTGGGTGAGGACCATTCTGTTATATCTCCTGTGCCTTCTCTCATGCTCAGACAGAGATCCCAGATCTTCAGCCAACATTTATTTTTATTCCCCCCCCAATATGTTTGTCAGCAAATAACTCTGAACGCAAAGGAAAAATGTTTAAACAACCTAAATCCCCTTTTGTGGACATAAATCCCCAGCCAGCTCCGCAGGGCCATCCCTGCTACCGATACACCAGCAAGCTGTCACCTTACTGGAATTTTTGAGGAGCCGTAGGTTTTGTGTTGGGTTTGCATCCTGGGTTTTCTGCCTGGGAAAAGCACATGAGGTCGAATATCTCACCCACAAATGTTCCCTTGGGAAGCACCCATGAACTGGGCTCTTTGTTAGGATGAAGCCACTAAACCCCCGTGGTCCTGCCGACCCAAGATTTGAAGCCCAGACCTCTTGTTCTCTTAATTAGGAGGGCAAGGGAAAAGAAACAAAATTCAACACAATTCCCCAGGAGACAAAAATCCCCCTCTGCCCCTGTAGAGAACACAGTTTTGATGAAATTGAGTCAGCTGCTTTTCCCGTAGGAAGTTTCTTCATTCTCTCTTATATAATCACACAGAGGTGGATTTTAATGCAAGGAAAACCTGGTTGGAAAAGAGACCTCAGAGCCATCCACTCCCAGAGCCAGAGTGGAAAGTTACAGCCTGCACCGTGTCTTCTGTTCTGAAGGCAGAGGGTTAATGGCTTTTTCTCAAAACTGACAGATTTTCACGAAATCTTTGGCCTCTGTGACATTTTCAAAATCAGAATCTCTCTTCCTTAAAATCTGCTGGCATCTCATGACGTTGGGAAGCAGGCAGGGCTGGGGCAGGTTGTCCTGTGCTGGAGGCACAGCTCCGCTGCTCCTTTCCTTAGCCGAGGATGCTGGAGCTGAAATCCCAGCCCTCCTCCCTCGCTGGCAGCAGCCGTTTCTTGACGAGGAGCAGCTTTGTCCCCAGGGAGGTTTGTTTGCCCACGATGTCACCTGGGCTGTCACTCGCTTTTGGACACGGGACAGGCCGGTGTCACCTAAAGCAAGTGGAGGGAGTCAGGCAGAGGCTGGAGAGGTGTCACAGCGATCCTGAGCAGGCGGTTCTGGCACAGGGATGAATTAACCCTCTGGCAGCAGGGCTTTGCTCATTTGGATGTTTTCCCTCCTTCCATACAGAGCAAGCTTTGCACAGACACATCCGACAGCTTCTGTAGGGTCCCATACCCCATCTGGCCTGGGTTTATCCCATCCCTGTCTGGGAGCATGTTCCCTTTGGAGCTGAAGAGCAGCTCAGCTCACCAAAAACCTCCTTGGCGTTGCCAGTGCAGCGTCCTCCACTTGGAAAAGGCTCAGGGGGACCTGGGCTCCTCGGCAGCACTTCCATGGATGTGTCCCCATCTGCTTTAGCACCGTGGACATGGGGCTGGAAGCCCAAAGAGGCTCCCTGGTGTCCCAAGGGTGGTAGGGGACCATGCTAACCTTTCCTCTACCCCTGCCTCGAGCCTCTGCCAGCCTCTGCCAGCCCGTTTGCTGGTGGAGCATCCCAGTGCCAGGCTGGAGCAGCAAAGGGCTCAGGCGGGCAGCCGGCACGTGTGGGCACACCCCAGCTCAACCACCCGCCTCCCGTGCGCCTCTGCGCCTTCCTGGACAGGTCTGGGATGGCGAGGGGGGAGGCTGGGAATTTACTGGTGTTCTTTTGCTGCAAGCAAATGGGCAGGAAAGGGAAAGGGAGAGTAATTAGCTGTCGCCGTTGTTCTGCCACCTGCGATGGCGGGTAAAATTAATGGAAAGCAACAGAAGTCGGGGCTACGTGAACCGACTCCCAACCAGGCCTCCTCTTTGCTCCCTTCAGATCTCTCTATTTGCCAATCTTCCCGTGGCTTTTGATGTCTGTTGTGTGTCTGTGGGGTGTTTTTTTACTGTTATTATTTATCACTCGCAGTAAGAAAGAGAATCTTTAAAGTGGCAGAAGGAAATGGGAAGGTTTAATATTGCGGGAGGCAGAGTCCCTGAGCCTTTCGGGCTCCTCGGCTGATGATTATTTTTGCGGAGCGATGGGGAGTTGGCGCAGGCAGGGCAGCGATACAAATCTCATTCTGTGCATCCACACAGAGCTCTCGCCCCCGGGGCTGGCGGAGGACTTTGCTAATAATGTTATCTTTGGAGGCAGAGGGGGACGTGTGGAGCCACCCTCCAGCACCAGCTGCAGTTCTGGGGACCATTGCACTTCCAAAGAAAGGTGTGGGACTGACGGACAGACACACAGACACAGCTGGGAAGAGGGAGACGTCCCTGCCAGCTGCTGCAAGGTGTTGAGCACGGCAGCTGTGAGCAGCACACGGCTCTTCAGAGCTATGGGGTGTGGCAGAAGGTGCAGCAGGTGGTGCAGCAGGAGCAGAGGTCAGGAGCAGCTGGGGGACATTTATTTATTTATTTATTACGGTGCTGCCCCACTTCTTCCCATCCCACGGCCAGAGGGATCACATCGGGTGCGATCCAAGCAAGTTCCTTGCTGGGATGAAATCCAAGGTGCTGCCTGCCCAAATCCTCCTGCATCCACCAGCCTTGTGAGTGGCAGGTGCAGCTCAGGGTTTGAACCCCACCATCCCCCTGGTATTGCTGTGCTGAGCTCAGAGCCCTCCCACAGCCTCCTGCTGTCCTCACCTCCACGTGCTTCCCCCCAAGCACTGTTTGTTTGTTTGTTTGTTGGCTCAGTGGGCTCCGGCCGGCAGGAAAGCCCTTGCTCAGTAAATACTGTTTTATCTCTGAACAGCAGCTCATCAAATATTAATCCAAACTCAACTGCTTCTTAACGAGGTTTTCTTTAGAGGCGCTGGGGCTCGAGCGCACCTGGTGGGAGGCGGCGTCCTGGCTTCTCCCTGGCTCTGCCCAGGGAAAGCAAAGGGACAACAACAACAGGGAAAAGGTCCCTGGTCCCGTTCCTCCAGCCCTCTCCACAGGGTAGGCATCTCCCCCCCAGCTTTAGGAGAACAAGTGGGTGAAGAGCCCCAGGTGCCTTCAGTAGATCTGCTGTCTCCAAGGATTGTACATGCCCAGCTACAGGTTTGGGGTGTTTTGGCTGCTGGCCTTGGGGTAAAAAGTGGCAGATTTTTGTGGGTTCGGGTAGATACAGAAAAATCTCACTCGATATCAAGGAGCTGTGAGAGAGAAAGAGGACATCACTATGTGCATCAGCAGTGCCCTGGCCTGCCTGCCTTACACTGTGCACCTTGGGGGCGTTCCTCCCACAGAGACACATTCCCAGAGTTTGTTTGAACAAACCTAGTGGAGAAGTTCAAACTCCACAGAGCTTTGCTGCTCTTTACCCTTCGAGCCTTGTCTGCACCATTTGGGGACCTGCTGGCATCTCACCAGATTTGTTCGTGTGACGCCTCAGCTCCCACGGGGGAGTCGAGTTCTCCAAGAGCACATGCCCCATGTCCTGCTGGAAACGGCTTGGAAGTTTGCTCAGACACTTGAACCAGCTCCCTCATGGCTTGGCATTGCTTTGGTGCCTGGCAAAGAGCAACTGACTGGGTGGAAAAGCAGCAGGAAACTGGGAGAGCCCTATCAAAGGGATGGGGAATGGAGGAGGGAAGGAGCAGCTGGCCAGCCCGTGCTTGGCAGAATCGCTGCGCTTTCACTGCCCCAGAGAACGTGGCTGGATGGACCAGCTCATTGCCAGGAGCACATCCATCATCAGTCAGTCAGGCTCAACACAGACCCAGCTTCACCAAAACAAATCCCAAGGAAAGAGCCAAGAGACATTGCTGTCCCTGAGTGGTTGGTTATTGAAGGTCAGCAAGTCATGGAATCACAGAATCAATCAGGTTGGAAAAATGCTCTAAAATCGTGGAGTCCAACTGTTACCCTGCACTTCCAAGGCCACCACCACAATGTCCCCAAGTGCCACATCCACACATCTTTTAAATTCCTCCCGGGATGGGGACTCCAACACTGTCCTGGGTAGTCTGTTCCAATGTCTGACCCACATTTTAGTGAAGAAATGTCTGCTAATATCCAATCTAAACCTCCCTTGATGAAATTTGAGGCTGTTTCCACTTGTCCCAGATCTCTGATTCACATGGAGAACCCAGGGATTCCTCACGCTCACTTCCCAGGGATCAGACCTGTTCAGATGGGGACCCCCATGCTGGAGGTCTGCCCCCAGGGATACATCCTTAGCAGGATAAAAGGGAAAGTGAAGTAGAACTGCCTCCCACATCCAGGCAGTGAGGAGAGCTGGGCTCATAGATGGGTGCACCCTGTTTCATCTGAGCGTGAGGAAGCCGCATCTGTAACAGAGTCAAGGAATTCAGGTCTTAGGGAAGGAAGAGACATGGGAATTGTTTGCTGCTGCCAGGTTGGATGAGCAGAAGGAGAAACTGCCCCAGACAGTGGGAGCAGGATGTCTCTGTTCCCGCTCGATCGCTGTTGCTCCTTTCCTTGGTCAGTCAAGCTTCTGGATGTGCACAGATCCCTGTTCCTGGGTGAAAGGCCAGGGAAAGGCATACTTGGAGTTTAATGCCCTTTCCTGACACCAGAGTTGTCCCTGCCTCTTCCATTCTGCTGAATATAATCACAGATCTGTAGGCTGCAAAGGCCAGAAGGGATTGTTGGATCATGGGAAGCCGATGCAGAGATTCAGGGCAATGATTTCATTGGCACCTTTAGAGAGAGAAGTGGCAAACAATCCATTTAATGGGCACGCCTGGCACTGTCTCCAGCCAAGCCACAGCAGGGGCTGTTTTCCCTCTTCTGGCACTATAAAACCTGGATATATTTTCGTATGCAACTCCAATGGCTTTGAAAAGTGCCTCCCGGGAGTTGGTGTGGTTTTTGTGTTCCTTGCTTTCCTCTGCCCCTTCGTGGGAGGCCCAGAATAAAAGTGACCAGCCCCTCGTGCCCTGCATTCCCAGAGCTTCTGATCACCGGGACCACGACCAGACTGGCCCAGTCTCTGCCAAGGAAGGGGGATCTGCCATATTAACTCTTATTAAATCACAGTCACGTCTCTGTTAATATTTAAAAGGGACTGCCATGGGTTCAAAGTGCTGCAGGGCCCCAGGGACTGCAGACAAGGTGTGAAGTCTGTGGGTGCACAGGCACGTTCCTCCACAGCCGTTGCACTCAGTGTCCTGCTCACAAGGAGATCTCCCAGACTTCTCCCCCGGGGAATGCACAGGGACCCTTTCAAGGCTGGGTTGGATGGGGCTTGGAGCAGCTTGGTCTAGTGGAAGGCGTTGGAGTGAGATGAGCTTTAAGGTCCTTTCCCACCCAAACTTTTCTGGGGTTCTGTGATCTGGGCCAGCCCCACAAGAGCTCCTGCAGAGTCTCGGGGGTCCCAGCTGCCCAGAAGGCTGCAGGAAGATGAGGTGGGGGGCAGCTCAACAAATGTCTGCTCCAGACCAGAGACATCCCAGCATCTTCAAATGGAACGATCACTTTGGTTTTGCTGCCATTTCTTGGCACACTTTGGACCTTCTCCCCCCGCAACCAGCTCCCTCCTCCAGTCCAGCTTGGGAAAGTTCTCATTTATGCCAGTGTGCAGTTTTTGTTGCCTTCCTCCCCCCGCTCCCATCTGCTCCCTCCCTCTCCGAAGGCCGGGGCTGCCGTCTGTCCAGCGGCAGGACGCTGTGTGTCCATATGTTGTCCCTCGGCAGGGCTGTCACCTCTCCTGCTGCCTCCTGCAGCCAAACTCGGCAGGGGAGGGAAGAGAAGCTGGAGCGGGGAAGGGGCCTGCAGGCATTTCACAGCAGTAACAGAATAAATCTAATTTATAGACATAGCAAAATGCAGCTAAAGCGGGACTTGAAACAAATGCAAAGCACACCGAGGTCTCAAGTTATCAGCACTGTAACATTTTTCCTGACTATCTCTGTTTTCCTGCCTGGGTTTGTCTTTGTAGCTTCCTCCCAGACAACTGGACCTTTGCTCTGAAGTGAAAATGAAAGCTGGGGGAGGAAAAAAAATAACGGGAAATGAATTCTTCAGATCTCCTTCATGATGCATCAGCCCCATCTGGCAGGTCCCTGTGACAGGGAGCGGAGCGTGGCTGGGTGGCAGGTGGAGAGACAGGCTTTAAAAAAAGGAAATAAAGTAAAATAAAAGACACAACTATCCCTGCAGCTGGGAAGTGAGGCTGGGCTGCTGAGGGGGGGCTTTGCCAAGGCACAGAGCTCCAGGTGAGACTGGGAAGACAGGGTTGGAAGAGCCTTCTTCGCTCACAGAGGTGTGAGGACAGGGAGATTTGTCTTCCCATTCCCTGGCTTGTCAAGGTAATGGGAACAAGCAGGTGAGAGATGTTTGGAGGCAGCTTGAACTAATTAGGAGAGAGCTTAGAGGAGAGAGAGTCTGATGGACGGGGGGAGAGGCGGGGGGAAGGAAAACGCTTTGTACTGGTGAGCACCATCCCCGATGCAGAGATGATGAAAGGTACCAAAGCAAAGAGTGATGGAGCAGCCAGCCCTAACCCAGGCTGGATGGAGCCTCTCCAATGCTGCCAGAGGGGGTTGGGTGTTCCAGGAGGGCTCACAGAAACGTGGGGTGCCCCGTGGGGGTGCTCATCCCCGTCCCAGCCAAGCATCCCAGGAGTCGGCAGCATCGGGAGTTTCCCAAACTCTGCTCCGAGCCAAAACCTTTCCCAGCATTAGAGTGAACCTGCCTCCAAAGCAGCGTCTCATTTCCAGCAGACCTTGGGGTTGTGGGTGTGTTTTCCCAGCCTTGTCAGTCAGCCCTCCTTCAAGACTTGCTCCTGGAGCTGGGAATGTGATTTGGAAGGCAGCATCGTTGCCTCCTCTGGCCAGACCTCCTCTCCTTTTGCAAGAAGTGGCAGCTTTTTGAGCCTAATTTAGCAGTCTTTAATCTGAGTTATTCCAAACCACACTTGCCACTTCCTTCATGCGTTCCCGCAGGATGATGGGCTGATTTCACAGAACGAAAAGCCTTAAGCACATCTTGTCACACAAGAAAATTGATTTTTCAAAACTGACTTTTACAAGATTACTGGTGGTTTTTTCCCCCTCATCTTTCTTCTGTATCGTTCCCTTCCAGTCTCACGAGGTGGCTTCAGATCTAAGGAAATTAGAGATGCTGTGACTAAATTGAAAATGTAAAAATGGGGAGAAAGAGGGGAAAAAAAGACACCCAGCACCTCCTCTGCTGCTGCCTCTGAAGGATACGGCTGCCTGTGCCTGTGAAGGAGCAGAGCTGCCTCCTTGACCGCTGACCCACCTGACCCACTGCCGTAACATCAATGCCACGTCACAACAGAGCCTGTCCAAGGATTGTGCCAACACCTCACAGGGAACATCCCCTGATGGGCATTCCTTGGTGATCCCAAGGGGTTTTTTTTCATTCTCTCCCTCAATCTATACATATTATTTTATCTTTTGGAATTTAAAAACCCGTTTCCCCCTGCCGCTCGGTTCAGAGGCATCTCAATGTGTTCTGTTAAAAAAAAAGAAGACAGTGGAAGAGTTGCCTTGAAGTTGTTTCAGACAGCTTAAAATATGCTAAGCTTTTGTGTTTCTGCCACATAAATAATGAATCCTCTTACAGCTTCTGAGTCAGGAAAGACGTTGATTTAAGAGGCCTTCAGCTCTGTTTGAGGCTTTTCTGCTTTCATGCCAGAAAGGGGAGAATGTGACCGGGACGAGCGAGGTGTGAAGGATGAAGCAGGGTGTGCAAGGAGGATGTGGGATAGGGACAGAGGTGGCACCCACCACGGCCCTGCAGGAGCTTTTCTAAGGGATTTCACTCCTTGGTTCCCTCTTTGCTCCTTTATTGCAGGTTGTGGGGGCTAGAGGTGGGTTTAAATGGAGAACAGATCTGCTTCTGTCACTGTCTCTGGGGCAGGGGAGCCTTTCCTTCCCCACCTGGCAGTGGGACCTGGCATGGGGTTATCTTGGCACAACTGTGTGGGGTACACAGCACCTGCCCTTGCACAACCCATCCCAGAGAGACCCTAAAGGAATTCTGGTCTCACCCAGCATGAGATCGGAGAGTAGCCCTGTTCACTTCAGGTCTCAAAGATACCCTTGGCTTTCTGTGCCGCTCCAGAAGCTGCTGGCAAATGCTAAAGCAAAGAGAAAAGGCAGGGTGTTGTCTCTGGATTAGAAGGTTGTTTGAAAAGCACCAACCAACATTTGTTGTTCAGCTCCACTTTGTTACTGAAGTGGGTAGTGAAGAATTTCATGGTTGTTACTTTTGGAGATGTCTTTTTTTTGGTTTTTTTAATGCTGTTTCATGCTGTTTTATGCAGAAGTCAGTAGATAATCACAGAGCTCTTTGGGTCAGTCTGTCATACCAGGACACAGCCACGCTGGGTTGTTTTCCTGTGACACAGCTGAGGAGGGCGGAGTTGCGCCAGGGTGTCAAAGGGCATTCCAGAGGCTTGGGAGAGAACAGGGACTTGACCATAATTTTGGGCATGGGTGGATGACTGGATGGATGGATGGATGGATGGAGGGATGGACGGATGGAGGGATGGAGGGATGGAGGGATGGATGGATGGATGGATGGATGGA
>VZRS01006848.1:21427-35594 GCA_013398055.1 Ifrita kowaldi | reverse complement strand
TGGATGGATGGATGGATGGATGATGGATGATGGATGGGTGGATGGATGAACTGATGGATGGCTGAGGGAGGTGGGGTTGTTTCAGCTGGAGAAAAGGAGGCTCACGGGAGACCTTGTTGCTCCCTACAGCTGCCCAAAAAGAGGTTGTAGTGAGGTGGGGGTTGGTTTCTTGTCTTGAGTAACAAGTAATGGGATAAGAACAAACAGCCTCATGTTGTACCAGAGGAGGTTTGTATTGGATGTTTGGAACGATTTCTTCCCCAAAAAGGCTGAGCAGCCCTGGCACAGTCTGGAGTCCCCATCCCTGGCAGGACTTTGAAGGTTTGTAGCTATAGCACTTGGGGACATGGGTTAGTGGTGGCCTTGGCAGTGCCAGGTAATGCCTGGACTTGATGATCTCAGACGTCTTTTCCAAACTGAGCAATTCTGTGGATCCATGGATGAATTTCCTACTGAAAAGATGAACAAATCTTCTGGTGAACTCATGACTTTATTCTTCTCCCCTGTGAGCTGCCTGCGTGTTTGCATTAGCACAGAGGGAACACACTTTGGATATTTATTATCCCTCCTCATGACTTGCCAGGTCCCCAAGCTGCTCACACTTCAGCCAGCAGAAGCCCAAGTTCCTTACACAGAAATCCCTGCCCTTGGCATCTTCCGTGAGGAGATTCCCACAAAATGAGGGCTCAGCCCATCTCACCCAGGGTGCCACCTCCAGACTCAGCTGCCTCTGTTGATAATCCTAACGTGAACCTGATATCCTGTTGATAATCCTAATGTGAACCATCTGATCCGGACACAGCTGAGCCCTGAATAATTTACTGTTCTGGCAGGGCAGGCCAGGGAACCCGCTGGAGAAGGAGCTGTGCCTCACACCAACCTGAGGACGTGCCAGGAGTCAGACAGAGCACAAGGAACAAGCCCGAGCGATGGGATGGGAACAGTGGCTGTCAGAGGGAAGGACGGGCTTTAGGGGCATTTCTGGGGCTGGAAAGTCAGACAGAGCCAGCTCAGGCTGCTGAGCACCATTTTTGGTGGCCCAAAGCATTGCCTGGGCTGTTTGACAGGTCCAGGGTTGGCCACCATCCTTGAAGAGTTAATATAAAGTTAATATAGCCCATGCCAGAGAGGGGTCAGACCCTCTCATGCTACAGAGATCAAACCCCAAAGCCCTTAAAAACATCCCAAACTCAGGACCAGGTCAGAGCCTCAGAGGAGCTTTAGGAGCCAGCCAAGAAAAAGGAGAAGACCCCGACACCCAGCAACTCTCTGTTGCATGAGTTCCGTGTGCAGAAAGGCACGAGCTGTTCCTGCCTGCTGTGCCAATCATTTCTGCTCTGAAATGTGCGGATTTGGCAGCTCCAGTGATCTGGAACATGAGGTCCCAGCCCAGCACCACTTTCAAGATCCCCAAGCAGCAGATTTCTCATGCTGATGAAGACCTGTGAGTTTCTGTCTCCATTCACTGCTCTTTCCTGCCAACCCCAAAGGAATTGCACATCGAGGTGTAAAGTTGCAAAGGCCTCGAGCACAGGTGGAAAATAAGAACTGGAGTAGAGGGAAAGGCAAGTTCGAGCAGCTGCACAGCACTAAGATTCACTTTGCACTGAGGAGGAGGATAAACACGGAGGAGAATTAGCTCTTCAGCATGCCAGCATCCATAAATCTGGCTAAAGACATTCTGCTACGGGGGTGGAGTGGGGTAGGAAGACCCCAGAAAGGACTAATCCTGTTAAACGATTTGAGGAAATACAAACCACGTGACGAAATTGGATTACCCAAAATAATAGTTAAGCTATTAGTCATGTCTATTGTGCGGCAGGGTAAGTCAAGATGATGTAGGCAGGAAAAATGAAATGCAGCATCACTGCCGAAGGGGTAAAAACTCCCCGAGGGAGAGGTGACACCTCCAAGCTGATCCAGGACTGGGGGGGTGACTCACATCCCCAGTATTTCCCCAGGATAAGCAGTTTTGGCAGCTGGCTGGCGTAGTCTGAATGGTTTTAAACTTTCTCCACAGACATTAAAATCAGGAATTTAATGTTCATCATTTAACTTGGGTGGGGGGGAAAGTACAATTTTCATATGATTCCATTACTCTGGGGCCAAAGATTCTTAAATCTAAAGTCCCCTCCTTAGAGGGAAAAGGAGTTATTGCGAAGGAGGGTGAATTTGTGAAAGGGGAGTGTTGGTACCCAAGGTGCAGGAGATATTGTCCTGCCAGTTTTGAAGGATTTATCCCCCCTGGACAGCAGAAAAACATCCATAGTAGCAAGAGAAGTGCCAAACAGGGATTAATGGGGACAGGTTTGGTGCCCAGCCCTGTCATGTGATGGGGTGGAGGAGGAGGGGGGATTTTAAACAGCAGGATTAAACCAGCACAACATCTAAAGCGTCTGCATTTTGTTTTGATCTGCCACGAAAACAGCTCGATTTGCTGAAGGAATCACCTGCTCCATGAAGTTTGATGCTTTCCCTTTGAAACAGTAGCAGGGCCTCTCTGGTTTCCTTCCAGGGGAGGGACGAGGGTCCTTACAGCCCCTGGAGCAGGGAAGGAGCCAGCGGGGTGCGGTGGGATGGGCTTTGGCCAACCCCTCCCTGCTGCTAAATCCAGTGTCCAGAATCCTTCCTGGTCTGCACACGTGGTCCAGCATGGGGTGCACGAGCCCCGGGCAGGTTTTATTCCCCACCTTTCCCTGGCCAAGCCCAGCCCACGGGCTCCGAGGCCTCTCCATGTCTCTGGAGCTCCGCGCGGCACCAGCTGCAGCCCCGGCAGTGCCGGCTCCATTGATTATCTGCACGGCTCATCAGCCCTCTCCAACTATTCCCCACGGTTGATCAGTCAAGTCATTGACAAGTTAACAGCTTTGTTTACTTCTCCCTCTCGCTCCTGCAGCCAGTTTGTTCCGATTGCTGTGCTAAGGGAAAGACTGTTTTGATTGGTTTCTCACCAAAAACGAACCACGGCGGGTGCGTGGACTGGTGACACGGCTTTAATTGTGTCATCTGCGAGAGAGAAACCTCACCCCACTTCCTTCAGGCTCCTTGGGCAGCACGGACCTGACCCCAGGGTGTCCCTGACCATCTCTCCTCCGGCACCCCAATGCTCTCCTCAGAGCTGAACTCTCACTGAACGTGTTCAGGTGGGATTTGGGGAGCTCTAAGCAGCCCCTCATGGATTTTTCCCAGCCGTGGGATCTGCTGGCAAGGAGGAGATGCAAAACCCAGGCACTGCCCTTGAAGACCGCAGCTGATGAGCAATCAGGCTCATCCCATCCTCCTGGTTTGGCAGGAGTGGGAACACTGGAGCCGAGATGAGATGGAAAATCAAGCCAGAATTTTCCTCTGCAGTGAGGTGTTATTATTATCATCAAAATCCCAGAGTGTTTAAAAACAATCCAACCCCAGTAGCTGCAACTGGTGCATCATGGCAAGCACAATCAGACACCAAACATGTCCTTGTCAGGCGTAAAAGTCTGAAATTTGGGAAAAGGTTGCAATCTTTCTCCTTGTTTATTTGTTTTGGGAAAAAAACCATATGGAGAAAAGGAGACTCAGGGGGGACCTTCTCCCTCTCCACAACTCCCTCACAGGAGAGGGCAGCCAGGTGAGGGTCGGGCTCTGCTCTCAGGAAACAGGGACAGGACAAGAGGAAATGGCTTCAGGTTACCCTAGGGGAAGTTTAGGTTGGACATTAGGGAAAATTCCGTCATGGAAAGGGTTGTCAGGCATTGGCACAGCTGCCCAGGGCAGTGGTGGTGTCACCATCCCTGGAGGTGTTAAAAAACCCATGTGGTTGTGGTGTTTAGGGACAGGGGTCAGCGTGGCCTTGGCAGTGCTGGGTTAGCAGCTGGGTCGATGATCCCAGAGGTCCTTTCCAACCCGAACAATTCCATGGCTCTGTGATCCCACACCCCACTCCCCTTGCTCGAGGGCCAGCCAGGCCTCGGCCAGAATTCTCAGAGCTTCTCCCTCCTTGATGAGACCCAAGCTGGAAGGCGCAGCCTTGTAATGGGGATGGTGGAGAGGTTACCCGGGGCCTGCCCGCTGATAAATGACCCCACACTCAGAGGGGGAGGCGGAGGCGCCGCGGAGGAACCGCGCGAGGCCCACACATCTTCATTAGGGAAGGGAGCGGGCGGGAGAAGAGGAATAACCCCATATATCACCATTATGAAAATTTACCCGTAATAAAGAAATAATTTGTGCGATGCATCACACGCCGGAGCCGTGCGGGGGGTACCGTGACACCGCTCGGGCTGGGAACCTCACTCCATCATTTCTCACCAGGCTGTCACTAGCGGGAGACACCAGCACCAGCCATCCATTGTCCCTGTCCCCTCTGGACCTCTAAAGGATGCCAGAATGTCATCCTCAAAACGCCATCTCCTCCCCGTGGAGGATGGCTCTGGGGCCTAGGGGCATTTGGGGTGGTGCTCATGGCATCCCACCAGGGACAGCTCTGCTGTGAGGGTGAGAGGAGGGGACTGTCACATCACGCACTAGGCAATAAAGCAACAAAACCCATTCTCTGAGCAATTTGTAGCAATTAATGGCCATTCCCAGGAATGAAATGTTAATTAATTCATTCCCTGAGCCATGCATTTATTTAAGGTATTTGTGGGTGTTCTTGGTGCTTTTATTAAGCAATTAAAATGCGTCCAAGAAAATATTTATCCATTTTAAGTAATTCTTAGTAAACACGATTTATATGGCAAGCAACCGCTTTATTTTGCATTGTTAATTAAAACCGACGACACACTCCACTTCCCCGGGTTATTCGCCACCAGAGCAGCCGCTCTGCCAGGAGCTCTGGTTCAGGGCTGCTGGCAGCTCCAAAATCCTCCCCGGGTGGATTTAGGCAGTGCTTGATGGGGCATTTCAGAGTCCAGAGAGCCCCAGCACCCCCGTGTTGCCCCCCAGGAGTTCCCGTGCTGCTGGAAGGAGCCGTGGCCTGATGAAGACCTTTCTGAAGAAGATTTTGTGGAGTCCTACAGCTTTCCCAGGGCTGGGAAGTCACTAGCTCCTTCCCACACACTGGGTGTGGAAGGGTTCCAAGCCCTTGTAGGGCAGACAGGGGGAGGTGTTCGTTCAGGTGAGCGTGGGCAGCGCTCGGGTGGGTGAAGCGCGTGGTAGCAACGCTCCTCCACGGACTGACAGCCCGTGGGCTTTGCTGTGCTCTCACTGTGAGCGTGGGGAACTCTTCGGGGGCTCCACCAGCCTGGAAGCCCAGCCAGAAACAGGATTCATGGGAAAAAGGAGTGGAACTGCCGGGTAAAACCCCTTGTGTGGAAGGAGACGCAGCTGAGCATCCCACGGAGGGCCTGGGAAGAAGCACAGGTGCATCATCCCAGATTTTGGCAGGTTTCCTTCGGAAAGCAGAGCAGAAGAGGGAAAAACACTGAGACATGAAAACAAAAACAAGGCCCCAGCATTGTTTAGGAGCTGACAAATCCCAAACTGTCCTTTCTTATTTCCCTGTGTGTACTCTTAGCTGGGAAGCGATCGATGGAGTCAGAAAAATGCTATTTCCCTGAAGAATGTCTCCTTAGAAAAGTCCCTCCCTCCCTCTTCAGTGAGGGTATTCTATTTTTTGTTCATTCTTTAATCACCGGCTTTTCAGTGCTGACTGTAATAACCCCTTTGAAACTTGGATCAAAATATCTCTTTCCTGGTTGAAATTTGTTTTCTTCCATCACCCGAGCAAATTCAATTTGCAGAAGATACTGAATTGGGAGGCACCTGGAACTCCCTCCAGAGAGGCCAGAGGAAAACAAAAGCACGTTAGAAATATGGGAAAGGAAACAAGAGAATGAAATCCAGCCCACAGGGGAAGAAATGCCCATCTGGGGGCACAGACTGAGATGGTGCTTGGTGAGGAGAAAGGAAGAAAATGTGCACATCTCTGCCATGGAGCCAGGCTGGGAGAGCTGGGGGTGCTCACCTGGAGAAGAGAAGGCTTCAGGGAGAGCTCAGAGTCCCTTGCAGGGCCTAAAGGGGCTCCAGGAGAGCTGGAGAGGGACTGGGGACAAGGGCTGGAGGGACAGGACACAGGGAATGGCTTCCCACTGCCAGAGGGCAGGGCTGGATGGGATATTGGGAAGGAATGTTGCCCTGGGAGGGGGGGCGGGCCCTGGCACAGGGTGCCCAGAGCAGCTGTGGCTGCCCCTGATCCCTGGCAGTGTCCAAGGCCAGGCTGGACGGGGCTTGGAGCAGCCTGGGACAGTGGAAGGTGTCCCTGCCCATGGGACTGGATGAGCTTTAAGGTCCCTTCCAACCCGAACCCTTCTGGGATTATGATTCTGTGATCTGCATTGGTCATACGACATGGGGTGGGGGGAGAAGGGGTGAACTTGGAGCTGGGTACTCCAAAGGTGCCCATCAGTGGTAGAGAGCAGGAAGTGAAGACACTGCACTGTCACCCCGTGGGGACCACCTGAGAGGCACGGGGGCACTGGGATGGATCCCACAGCATCCTCTCCTGTGTGGTGCCAGCCTGGAGAGCCCAAGGGAGTCACAGGAGCAGGTCCTGTGGGCAGGATCCCCACAGACAGACCCTCATCCCTCTCCCGGCGCAGGAGGAGCCCCCCCTGCCCAGCCCTGTCCCCGCAGCCCCTGCAGATGAGGGTGAAAATCAGCGCAGTGACAGGCGAGTTAACAGCCAAGTCATCCGGGGAGACACTAAAGCAGGTGAATTTATGTAGTCTGGAAAAGACCCTGGGTGGTACATTTGCAATCCATAAATACCTTCCAAGGAACACCATAAATGAAAGGAGCCCCTGCTCTCCAGGCTGGCAGGACCAGGAGCACTGGCTGGGAGCCAGGCTTGGTGCAGCACGGCCACGGAGACAGGAGGAAGAAATCACAGAGAGCCGCAGCAGTGGAGGTGGTGGATGGGGCTGCAGGAGCTTCCTCCCATGTTCTCTGCTCTGTTTTATTCAGATTCTGATTATAAATAATAACTGAATGGTTAATAGGTGAGCAAGGCACATTATGGGCTCGTTAAAACCCTGAGTAAGTTGCCTTCTGGCTGTCCACGAGCCCATCACAGGAAGCTTTACAAGAGGGTTATCAGCTGCCATTATTAAAAACCAATTTGACATTATAAAAGATCCATACTGCTCGTTCAGCCACATTGATTTAGCCATGTTAAGCCTTGGAAAACTGGAGCAAGATCCTTGATCTTTGCTGAAGCACAAAAAATTGCTGTTTGTGACGCATCTCCGCACTCGGGAAATCCAGTTTTGCAGAAGCAATGGGTTTTGAACAAATCCATAAAGCAGCATGCCACGCTTGTTGGGGGGTGTTTTCCCAAGCAGCTGCGATGTCAAACAGCTCCTGGAAACCTCGTCCTCTGTTTCGCAACATCCAGAAAGATCTCACCTGACGTCTGCCCAGCTCAAACCCACCTCCAGACACTTCTCCATCTGGTTCCAATTCCCTCTGGGAATGTTGGGAGGATGAGCTGCAGGCCGGTGCAAGGACATGACCCAGGGAGCCCACAAGTCACTTTTATCCTCATGTTGAAGCCTCCTTCTTGTCCTTTGCACAGCAGGGAAGGTGGATTTGTGCAAAATAACCACAGAAGTGCCTGGCACAAGAGAAGCTCTGGATTGTCCCAGAGGTTTGGAGCCACACCCTGCCCCACTGACTGCTGAAAGAAATGGCTTCGTGTACCTGGTGCCTCCCTTGAGCACCTGAGGAGCAGAACGAGACCCTCCAGAGGCTGGGAATCAGCTCATGGCTGGGAATTCCTGCAGGGACAAAGTTGTAAAAGGAGCTTAATGGAGCAGAAATATTCCTGAGAGAGAGCATGGGGCATTTCCACATTCACCAGCTGGAGTTTTCCTGTCCCTGTAGCTTTCTATCTTCCTTCCTTCCTTCCTTCCTTCCTCCCCTCCTTGCTTTCATTCATCTGCAGTTCCTGAGATGTGAATTCAGGCCCTTTGGACCAGCAAACCAAACAGGAGACAACAGGAACGCGTCTCCTCTCCATCCCACAAGCTGTGCGAAGCTTTGGGGATGAGGTACCAGACCTCTGGCAGATCCCCCCGTGCCTCTCCTGCCCCATCCCCAAGGATCCAGCTGCTGCCACAGCGCTGGCAAGTGCTCTCCGTGCCGGGCAGCGGCGTTCCTGCGGCAGGGAGGCGGCAGGGCAAGGCAGATCCACCGGGAGGCAGGGAAGCGGGATGCTGAGGTCAGCCGTGCAGGCTGACCCCGAACCAGCTTGGCTTGGGCTGCAATTCCCGCTGGGAGGAGAAAGGCGTCACCAGAGCATCACTGACCGTTCAGACCCTCGGAGCAGCACCTGGAAGGCTCTGCTTGTGCAGGTTTTCCCATACGGAACCTCCCTCATTAACACATGAAGTGCAGCCCTAGAAATAAAACCGGCATCTCCTGATTAATGATTGGAGGGGGAGGCCAGGGAGGAGGGAGGCAGGGGAGGGAAGCCGAAGTGGCCAGTCAGCATCTGTTGGAAGTGCAAAGATAAATGGAAGGTGAGGGCAGGTCAGCGCATACAAATCACTTCCATCCCGCCGGGAACACCTCTCAGAGCGCTGTGTCATCACGGGGGAGGCTGAGCGGGTCACTAGCAGGAGGCACTGAGGTTCACAGTGGCAGGTGCTCGGGGGATTGGCTCTCGCAGCACTCGGGGTGTTCTCCAGCCTGCCATGGGCCAGCATTCCGCTCTCTCTCCAGCCCCACTGAGGCACGGCAGTGCCTGTGGGCCTTCAGCAGGAGCTCCCTGCAGCTCCACTTGTCCTTGGCTGCCTTTGGGGCAGCACTGAAGCAGTGGGGAACCGTGGCAGAGTGACAGGAACGAGCAGAGGGAAGCAGGAGAGCCCTGGGGGGACCAGGAGGAGATGCTGCTTGCCTTGAAGGGGACGGCTTTCCCAAAACCACCCCCCCGACCCCGTGTGGGGAGCAGCCTCCGCAGCTCCTTCCTCTCTCCAGAGCCTGCATCTTTCCCAGCCCATCCAGCACAACCAGAGAAGCAGCTCCAAAACAACAAGGCAGAGACTCCTCAGGGAAACCTTCTTCCCTCCAATTTACCTGCCAGTTGTTTGGGGAGGATTATTGTATGTTTTTTCCCAGGCTTTTTTTCCTGTTCCCCAAAGAGCGGCTGGAGTTTCACACTGCCTGACAGCATCTCCTGCCTTTCCCAGCCGCTCCCGAGTGGCAGGTTGCCAGATGGTGCCCCATTAGGTCACATTTGCTCATTGTTTGGCAAACAGGGCTTAATTCGAGTGCTGAGTTGACAGCTTGTTCTCCAAGACAATTTGCAAGTTGCGGTGTTGCAAATGCCAGCTTGGCTTTTCGGGGAACGTTATTTCAGCTGCCTTAAAGGGATAAAGTTCTCTTTGACTGGGGAAAAAAAAAAGGGAGAAAAGGGGCAAAGAGGGGGCCAGCAGAAAATGTTTTTCATGGTTTTGATGTGGAAGGACCAGCAGTGTTGTTGGCAAGCGTTCAGGACAGGACTGTCATTCCCCATCAAGCAGAGACCCTCCATGCCCCATTCCTCCCATCACTGAGGTCCTTCACGATCCTAAGGAATGAGGTGCATTCCCAGTGAAACAGGGAAATAGAAATTTGATTTCTTTTGGAAAGGTGTCCATAGGGGTATACGTACACATCTCTTTGATCTCCTCTCCAAAACCTATGGCTCCTCTCCAATCCCTGGGGAAGGGGGTGATGCTGAGAACAACTTCACGTCCCCTCTGAAGCCAAGGGCACCCTGGGCGTGCTGCCCCCAGCACTGTGCCAGCAACACGTGGAGATGGCAAGAGACACAAGGCAGCACCCCCACGATGCTCTGTTTTCTTCAACAGGTGGGCGAAAAAAGGCCAGGTTATAAAGGAAGCTTCCGGCGACTTCTACGAAACCATCGTGGACCACACGTTCTTCTTCGAGCCCGTCTCCTGCGAGGTCACCAACGCGCTGGGCAGCACAAACATCAGCAGGACTGTGGATGTCTACTGTGAGTACCCTGCTGGCTCCAGGCTCAGCAGAGCTGCTGGAAATCAGCGGGAAGGACTCACAGCTCAGCCTGACTTGCCCAGAGTGGCAGGACTTGCTGGGCTCTCCTGCAATGCTCCCGCGGTCAGACCCGTGATTTCCTTGCGAGCTCTGGGGTGGTCCCTGGGGAGCTGGTCCCTCTGGAGTTGCAGCAGGCACCTCCCTGAGGCTTTTCTTTATTTGGGGCCCATCAAGATCTACCACCGCTCCCTCTGAGCTGTTTGGTTCGAGGCTTTCTGGCTGCCACTGGCAGTAACTCCAGTTTCCTCTGCGCAGTTGGGCCCAGGATGGCGACAGAACCGCAGTCCCTGCTGGTTGACCTGGGCTCGGACGCGGTGTTCAACTGTGCCTGGACTGGGAACCCCTCTCTCACCATCGTCTGGATGAAGCGAGGCTCGGGCGTGGTAAGAACTGCTGCGGGGCAGGGGCGTGCCCAGGGCATGGGGTGCTGCAGGACACTTCCCATGGAGCAGAACCCGTGTGGTCTGGGAGCTCCTGGCTGGATGAACGCTGGCTCCTCCGAATGCAAAGGGGTCATGAGAGTGGGGGAATTTATTTCCATGATGATGGACAGAAGGGTTGAACCAGAGCATCGCTTAACACCTCACTGGTGGGGAGCAGTTCTGCAATTCACCTGCATGTGGTTCCTTCTGGGATGGTCCTATGTGGGATGGACCTTCCTGGGATGGACCTTCATGAGATGGTCCTTTCTGGGATGGACCTTCCTGGGATGGTCCTTTCTGGGGTGGCCCTTCCTGGGATGGTCCTTTCTAGGATGGTCCTCCCTGGGATGGACCTTCATGGGATGGCCCTTCCTGGCCCCCAGGTCTGGGATCTCACATCCCTACATGTTCACCCCAGCACTCCTTGCTGTCGACTGGAGCGTGCTCCAGGGAGGAGCTTGGATCTGTCCCAGCAGACTTCTCCATGTCCCTTTTGTCCTGAAAATCATAAGGAGCTTTGCCAATCGTAATCGCAGCTCAGTCAGTCCCGGGAGGCAGGAGATGCTCTGATCCCTCTTTGCAGACAGGAGGGCTGAGCAAAGCCACAGGAAGAAGCTAAAGGAGGGCTGAGACGTGAAACTCATTCGGAAGCACGCACAGGTTTGGGTTTGAGAAGCATCTCCCAGCTTCACCTGGGCAGATGTGTGGATGAGGAGACGCTGCCGTTCCAGCTCAAGGCTGTAATTGCAGAGCTGGACCCTCACGGAGGGGCTGAGTCCTCTCCTCCTCTCCCCGGGGACACTGAGGCATTAACTGCTGGGGTGTTTTTTCCAAACCATAATGACCTTGGTGAAGGCCATCTCCTGGGAAGAAATTACAGCCTGGGGAGAGTTGATGGCTTGAATCAGCAGAGGAATCCCAGTGGGTCGGTAATTCCTGGGTGGTTTCCCATCCCACAGCTGCCGTGGCTGTTTCTCCGGGTTTCACACACGGACAGTTGTTCCACTGGCTCGAGGTGGCTGCAGGAGCTGGGAACAAGGGCTGCCTCACCCTCCTGCTCCAGCCCCAGCCCTCCATCAGGGCTTGCCTTCGCTATCCAGCAGCGCCCAGGCACAGCCACCTTCTCCCTTTTTATCTGCCTCCCTCCAGCTGAGTTCTGTCACACTGGAACTTCTTGGAGCAGAGTGAGGGAGATGATTCTGCTCTTCCNGGCTGGACGGGGCTTGGAGCAGCCTGGGACAGTGGAAGGTGTCCCTGCCCATGGCAGGGGACTGGAATGAGATGAGCTTTAAGGTCCCTTCCAAGCCAAACAATTCCATGATTCTGTGATCTCAGGACAGACCCTCCAGCGGGTGTAACCCAGCAGAGATGGTTATGCTGGTCACCAGAGCCACCTCTACCTTCCCAGAGGGAAGCTGGCAGGGAATGCTGCTTTGTAAAGCCATCAGCACCCAGCCATCCCAGTGGGATGTGGGATCACGGCTGCTTCTTCCTCAGCCACCTCTCCCACCACTTCTGGGCTTGAAATCCCTGAGTCAATCCCAGCAGCCTCCGCTGTGCCTGCCAATGTGGAGGTGCAAGTGTGGAGTGTGGTTCTCTCTGAGGTTTTTCTGCCTCCGTCACTGCAGCCACCAAAATTTTTCTCTTGTATGTTGAACTTCTTGCAAAACTGGAGTTTGTAAAAATTCAAATGAATAGGAACAGGATTTCTAATTCCCCCCCCAAAAAAAAAACCTGGGGTGTTTCTTTATTCCTTGGTCAACAGCTGTAAGTGATATTTCCATGCCATGCCAGACTTTGGGCTCATCCACTTGGCCTTCCCAAGGATCCTCAGGAGCCGGTGACACAACTCTTGTCACTCAGGTCATTTGTTTTGCTTGTAATTTCTCATGGCCCACCTGAAAGCCTCCCCTCCTCTCTTTCAGGTCCTGAGCAATGAGAACAAGCTGGTCCTGAAGTCGGTCCGCCAGGAAGACGCCGGGAAATACGTGTGCCGAGCCGTGGTGCCGCGGGTGGGCGCGGGGGAGCGGGAGGTGACGCTCACCGTCAACGGTACCTCCTGCGTGCCTACTGCCATTCATTCCCTCTTGCTTCCCTGCAGCCATTCCCTCCAGCTTCCCCTCCACCATTCATTCCCTCTTCCCTTCCACCATTCCTTCCCTCTTCCCTTCCATCATTCATTCCCTCCTGCTTCCCTACCCCGTTCCTTCCTTCTTCCCTTCCGCCATTAATTCCCTTCTTCTTCCCTTCCACCATTCCTTCCCTCTTCCCTTCCACCATTCATTCCCTCTTCCCTTCCACCATTCCTTCCCTCTTCCCTTCCACCATTCATTCCCTCTTCCCTTCCACCATTCCTTCCCTCTTCCCTTCCATCATTCATTCCCTCCTGCTTCCCTACTGCCATTCATTCCCTCCTTCTTCCCTTCTACCATTCCCTCCTGCTTCCCTACCACCATTCACTCCCTCCTGCTTCCCTTCAACCATTCCTTCCCTCTTCCTTTCCACCATTCCCTCCTGCATCCCTTCCACCATTCCCTCCTGCATCCCTTCCGTCATTCCCTCCTTCCTGCCTTGATCCTGTTGCTCTGACAGCTCCTGTTCCCAAATTATCCCCTCAGATACTTCTTTTGGAGCAAATCCCACCCCCAGCTGGATCAGGGATCCAGGCAATTGGAGTCAAGTGGATTTTGCATTTTTTTGCCTGGAGATGCACAAGTTAAAGCCAAAAAAAAAAAAAAAAGGACATTAGCTCAGCCCTGCACAGTTCCTTATTATCAACAGGGGTTTATTGAGTAGTTGGGAGCTGGCAGCTTTAAATCTTTAATAGATTAATCTTGCAAAACCCTCACAAGGTCGGAGAGTGCTGTTGTCTCTGGAGAGCTGGGAATTGAGTCTGGATCCAAGACCAGCAGCCTAATCACTCTCTCCAGCCCACAGGAGGATACCTGTGAGGATTCCTGTGAGGATACTTGTGAGGATTCCTGCCAGGATTCCTGTCAAGATGCCTCCGTGGCTGCTCGGGGTTCACCCAGCACTGTGTCAGGATGTGCCCTGGACTCACACCCAGAGCTCTGGAGTTTAATGATGCCCTGGCCAGGACCTCGCAGCAGCTGGTAACAAATTTCAGCATAACTATGGCAGGGAAAGAGCCAGGCGGGCTGCAGATGGTACAAGCAGAGGATGAATTTTGCATTGTCTCTCACCTGCATGACAAACTGGCAGGTTTCACTCCCCACTCACTGTCACAGGAGAAGAACATACGCAGGAGGCAGCTCAGGCAGCAACAAGCGTTCATTTCAAACACAGATGATGCAGTCGGTAGATGCCCCAATTCCCTGGAAGCATTCAAGGACAGGCTGGGCAGGGCTCTGAGCAACCTGACCTAGCTGAAGATGTCCCTGTCATGGCAAGGGGGTTGGACTGGATGACCTTTAAAGGTCACTTCCCACCCAAACCATTCCACAATTCTATAATCCTAGAAAGGGGAGCCAAGGGCGACGCAGCAGGGACTGAAAACCAGCCACTCCCTCGACTTGGACTCAGCTCCTCGGCGCCTTCATCCTCCGTCCCCAGCAGCTGCTGGGTTTTAATTACAATTAAATGAGCTCACGGAAAACAAAGCAACAAATTAGCACAAAGAACATGCTCCTTCCTGACACCTACCAGGCACAGGGATGCCCTGAGCGCAGAGCAGATCTCCCGCAGGC
>VZRS01006848.1:0-20843 GCA_013398055.1 Ifrita kowaldi | reverse complement strand
ACTATGGCAGGGAAAGAGCCAGGCGGGCTGCAGATGGTACAAGCAGAGGATGAATTTTGCATTGTCTCTCACCTGCATGACAAACTGGCAGGTTTCACTCCCCACTCACTGTCACAGGAGAAGAACATACGCAGGAGGCAGCTCAGGCAGCAACAAGCGTTCATTTCAAACACAGATGATGCAGTCGGTAGATGCCCCAATTCCCTGGAAGCATTCAAGGACAGGCTGGGCAGGGCTCTGAGCAACCTGACCTAGCTGAAGATGTCCCTGTCATGGCAAGGGGGTTGGACTGGATGACCTTTAAAGGTCACTTCCCACCCAAACCGTTCCACGATTCTATAATCCTAGAAAGGGGAGCCAAGGGCGACGCAGCAGGGACTGAAAACCAGCCACTCCCTCGACTTGGACTCAGCTCCTCGGCGCCTTCATCCTCCGTCCCCAGCAGCTGCTGGGTTTTAATTACAATTAAATGAGCTCACGGAAAACAAAGCAACAAATTAGCACAAAGAACATGCTCCTTCCTGACACCTACCAGGCACAGGGATGCCCTGAGCGCAGAGCAGATCTCCCGCAGGCGCGGGGCATTCGGAGCGTGCAGCACGGAAGAGCTGCTCTCCAGAGCTTTGCAGCTCATGCCTGGGGAAACTGATGGGGAGCAAATGAAATCCATGCATGGGGTTCACTGCTCAGCCTCGAGCATCTCCCAGGATCTGACTGCCTGCACATCCCATCCCATCCCATCCCATCCCATCCCATCCCATCCCATCCCATCCCATCCCATGGGATGTGCTGCTGGGGCCTTGGTGCACCCCAAAGGGGACAGCGCTGGGACATGTCACCACAGGTGTTGGACCAAGGGACAATCCCACACCTCTGGGTCAGGATGGTCTTTTGACCCTCCGAGTGAGGAGAACCGAGCCCCTGAGCAGCATCCCCACGTCCAACATGCACCAAGCACCGGGGCTTGGCAGCCTGTCCTGCAGCAGGAGCAGCGTTCCAGCTCCGGAGCATGGTGCAGTGTGTCTAATCCAGCTAATGAATTCTGCTGGAAGCCTGTTCTGATGTAATTCAAGGGGGAAGTTGAATACCTCCTATTTGGAAGTGATTTTCAATCCAGAGGGTGATACAATTGCCTTGGTATTACCAGATGCCTCCCTCTGCGGGCTGGGATTCGTCACAGAAAAATCAGGCACTGGGAAGTTGTGTTCTGGGCTGGCTGCACAGCCCCTGACCAGGGCACGTGGGCTTTGGGGGGCTCATCCATCCCACCGAGCACAGATCCCAGCTGAGGGGTCAGACCCACTCTGACTCTGTGGTCCCACCAGCCCATCCACTCCCACAATTGTCCAAAATCATGGCAGGACGATGTTGGGGTGGGAGAGCATCCTCCTGCCCGCCCCACCCGGCCACACCACACAGGGCTGTGTTTGCAGAGCAGCCCAGTCCCATGCCAGAGCCAAGGCCACCAGCCTGCAAGGAAGCAGATAGGATTCAGAGTCTGGTGAGTGGGAAGGAGGATTATACAAAGCAGCAGCATTTGGCAGGGCTGGAGCAGCAGAGGCTCGAGGGAAGGGAGGAACTTGGTGCCATCATAAATGAGCAGCAGCTGGATTTACAGCCAAAGCCTCTCAGTGCTCCTGACTGCAGCCAGCCTGGTCGCAGCTCCCACCCTGTCACTGTTGCAGCAAGGGCGAGTAGAGGAACGACACAAAGTCCGGGCTCCAGGACATGCGGAAGCGCTTTATTAAACCAACCAAAAGCTTTTGTGTTAGTTCGCAAAAGTGTGTTAAATGGCATAAGGTAATTGGTTCTTTGGCCATCCACCCCTTGAGGGGATTGGCCAAATTCTAAGACATCCATTTCTAAATATTTTTCTAGTTAGAACCAAAACAATTCTGCAAAACAAACCCACGTGCAAGATAAAGAATTAGTTTATGAGAACCCATAGCAATGTTTTTCATAGCTTCTGTGAGAAGTGCAGAGCTCTCACAGAATGCTGCAGAAAGCTGGAAAATTTCTCTGCTAAAGCTTTTCAGCATCCGTACCACCCCAGCAGGAGAAGCCCCCCGAGGTCACCTTCACAGGCGGATCACCCGCAGTCCCATCTGTCACTCAATCACCAGGGGCTGCTGAGCAGGGACCACCACCCCTGCCCACCATGCTCTGCAAGAGCAGGTTTTTTGGAAGGGCTGGGCGACTCCAGGTGACAAATGCAGGATGTAATTTGCCTGGGATTCACCCCAGCGAGGAAGCCAGGCATGCCTGAGAGCTGGGAGCAGGGCAGGGGCTGACCTGCCGCCCTGCTTGGTCAGGAGCACATCATGGTGTCAGGAAGTGCTCAAGGCCAGGCTGGAACAACCTGATCTGGTGGGAGGTGTCTCTGTCCATGGCAGGGGATCTGGAGTGAGATGGGTTTTAAAGTCTTCTCCAACCCAAGTCATTCTGTGATGGTTCTTTGCAATACCAGGCAGAACCAGCCAGCCCAGGACTTCTACAGGAAGCAAGGAGTTAAACAAAACTCTTTTGCCAAACCACTTTGAGTGCTTGGGAGAAAGGTTTGGACAGACTCGAGCAGACTGGAGAAGCCAAGGCCATCCTTTCATTCCTGAAGGCTCCCACCTCAGACTTCTCTTTTGTGTGAGCCGCCAGGACCGCACAAATAAATTGGCACTGAGGTGCTAAAAATAACCTCCACCAATAGCTTCATCATTTATATCCATGGCAACATTGCTCAGAGCCTTTTCCCTGCCTGTGGGCTGTCTCACACTCGGCGCTGAATGCCAAGCTGGAGATTGGCAGCTTTCATAAGGAGCCAGAGCCTGGTGGAGAATCAAACGCCGGCCCTGAATGCGAAGAGGCTGCAACTTTGTGCTATTATTTCTGGGCTGTTCATCTCACAAATAGTCTTTAGTCATCCACTATTATCATGATGACAAGCCTTCGACTCTGAGCTCCTGAAGCAATAATAAAAGCCAAAGCCATTGGCATTTGTGCCATTTAAAATCCACTCGCCTTGGGGAAAATGATCCTTTTAATGATTATTAAGCCATTTTTCTCTAGCATCACCCAGTCTTGGAGCACTTCCAGAATTTATAAGTAACACACAACCATCAAAATGGAAAGGAGATGGTTCTTTTTATTACTGTTTAGGCCTGGCCTGCAGATCCCATCACTGCCCTTGCCCCTGCTGGCTTTGGGATCATCAGGTGGGCAGGAGCATCACTGACCACAGGAGGCTCATCAGGCAAAGCAAGGAGTCACCTCCACAGAGACGCTTCGGAAAGCTGAGCTTTCAGCGATGGATAAATGAGAACTCACACCCTGGGATCGTGCCTAGAACAACATCTTGAGCATTTAGAGAGAAAAACACAACAAAGTGTCTTTTTTTTTGGTGGCCTTCTTCGATCAAAAAGGGCACAACAGTTTCCACTACCATACTGCTACACCCATTACAGCAAAACAAGTCCTGACCTTCACGCCCAGCTCCTGCTATTCCTGATGTTGATGGCGGCTCCCTTCCAGCAGTAATTTCCTGAGCTGCCAGCACCGTGGTCACTGGGCAGTGAATTGTGCTTCAATGAGCTTGTTTTCCATCCATCTCCCCTTGGATCAGTGTAAGGAAGCAGGGACAGGGCTGTGCCTCAGCGGGAAGCGTGTGGGGAGTGTGAGAGTTTGGTGCAGGAAGGGGTTACTGGGATAGTTCCAAAAGGCAGCTGTGTGTCCAAATGCACGAGAGTGGAGGGTTTAGCATTTTTGGTACATTTTTGTGCATTCTGGAAATTTATAAATGGCTGATTTGGATGAGAATCAGGCAGGAATGCCCAGGCAAATCTTTCCCCCCACTTTACCCCAAATCCCTGAGACTTTTTTTGAAGGAACACGCCAGGTGCAGAGCAGGGAGGTGGGGAAAATGGGAAAAAAAATCCACAAGGCTGTATTTACTGATAAACCCAGTGATGTACTCCAAACCAGGCATGACAACCCTGAGTGAACACCCCAAATTCCAGAGCTGGAGCAGGGGGAGTTCTGCCAGCCCCTGCCTCCCCTCTCTCCCTGCCCTGCAGCCCAGTTGATGCTCTTTTCTTTTCTGCCAGCAGCAAGCCACTCATGGAAATGCAAATCTGCTTTAATTAAGGAGGTTAATAACCAGCTGTTAGGATCCCAGCTCTTCTGCTGCTCCCCTGGGGTGATCAGGGCTGTTAGAAGAGTGAGGGACATGCTGATCCCACCAAGCCAGGCTGTCCTCTCCCACCCCTTTTCTCCCAGTCACAGGATGTTCACCAAGGCAGGACAAGGACTTTTCCCATCCCTAGCTGGCTCAGCTGCTGTTCGGCTCAGGAGGAGCCTTTCCCACCCTTTCTCACCCAGGCTGGGCTCCTTTCATGATCCAAATGCCGCAGGAGAGCCCAGCTGATGGGTGTCAAGGTTTTTCAGCAGAAACTTTTCCACCCCATCTTCCTTACTGCCATGGAGAGCAATTAGTTTAATGGTTGCTTAATGAATCTGGGAGAGAAGAGGAAGACCAGGTGGGGTGGGATCCTGCTTTGCTTCTGCAGCAAACAGCCCTTCCCAGAGGCCAGGCTCACCGAGGTGATGGGGGCAGGATCCTTTACACCAGGGATGGGGGTACAGAGATGGGGGAACCCTGGTGCTTTGTGGGGGCTTTGCAGAAACCCAGCAGAGCCCAAAGCCTCTACTCAGTGTTCTCCATCACAGGAGGTGATGGGGCTGTTGCTCCATCCCTGCCCCTCAGAGATGGACCCCAATGTCTATCCGGGGCTCCGCTAACACCCCCCATCCCCACCAGCCCCATGGGGTGCCAGCAGCCTCTCCTGTCTCCACAGGGCCCCCCATTATCTCCAGCACCCAGACCCAGCACGCCCTGCACGGCCAGAAGGGGCAGATCAAGTGCTTCATCCGCAGCACTCCGCCACCAGACCGAATTGTGAGTAGCACCCCGGGGCACGGCGGGTGCCTGGAGCACCTCGGGGTGCCCCGGGCTCACCCCTCTCTCGGTCGGCAGGCTTGGTCCTGGAAGGAGAACGTCCTGGAATCCGGGACCTCCGGGCGCTACACGGTGGAGACGGTGAGCACAGATGAGGGGGTCATCTCCACACTGACCATCAGCAACATTGTCCGGGCTGATTTCCAAACCATCTACAACTGCACCGCCTGGAACAGCTTCGGCTCCGACACGGAGATCATCCGGCTCAAGGAGCAAGGTGGGCACTGCTGGGGAGCTGCTGGGGGCTGCTGGGCAGCGGGAATTAGCTAGGAATTACCCTAACCCTAACCCTGGCCGGGCTGTGAGAGTGGGGAGATGCTGTGAGAGGCAGGAGGTGCTCAGGAGAGCTCTCGGGATGCCAAAGAGGAAATTAGGAAGGATGGTGATGAGGCTCCAGCTGTGCTAGCTGTAGGATTGCATCCTTAGGGCACATGATCTTGGCAAAGGGGCAGGAGCAGGGACAAGCCCTGTAAAGTCTCTGCTTGATAAGGGATTCCTGATTTTACCTGTCCTGCTAAAGCTGGAGGGCTCGGGCTGATCCTGCAGCCCTTAGTCCCTGTCCCACGGTACAAGGCAATGTCACTGCCCCAGGCTGGAGGATCATTTACAGCCTTGGAGAAACAGGAGTGGCTGCTCCCAGCAGACCCCACCGCTCCACGGTGATGGGAGTGAGTGGGAGGAAGGCGTTTGGGCTGGTGGCAACTCTCCATCCCGGCCACCAGCCACAGTGCCAGCATCTTACAGGGCTGGGCTCGAACACCCAGCAATTCCCAGGGGATGGCCAGGGAAATTCCACTCTCGGGGCTCTCCATAGCAAGGGAGGGAGACAGCTTGTGTGAGGAATGCTTAGCTCCTGGAGGAACTCCAGTTCTCCTCTATTTTATTAAATGCCAGGGCAGGCAGGTGGATTGTTCTCATTAAGCCGTGATTTATAGGCAAGGCTGGCGTCCAGATTAAATCAGAGCTAAATGAACCCCTTAAAATTAGCCTTGGGCTTCTTCCAACGCAAACAGAGCCAGTGGTTTTTCCAGGTCGTCTGCCAGTCAGCGGGAGCGCTCGGCGGTGAGCCCAGGTCCCGGCGGAGGGTGGCCGGGCAGCCGAGCCGGCTCCGGGCTCAGATCCCTGCTGGGCCACTGAGGGGACAGCCCTGCCCGGGCCAGGGGACACCGCAGGCTGGCAGAGGCCGTCCCCTTCACGGGGCCAGCCCCGGAGCAGAGCGGAGCAGAGGGCTGAGCGCTCAGGAAGGCTGCGGTGGGCGCGTGGGCTGTGCAAGGCTGTGGACACTTGCTTTATTTTCAAACAGGTACGGAAATGAAATCAGGAGCTGGTATTCAAGCAGGTACGGAAATCATGAGCTGACGGTGAATGTGGATTGTCCCCAGCCATTACCACACCTGAGGGCCCGGCGTCCTCCTCCCGGCCCGGCAGCCTTCCATAGGGCAGGCAGGGCAGGAAGGGGCGTAGGGAAGCTGCAGGGCGGTGACCAGGGCAGGGCTGGGAAGCTGGAGTGGTCCAGCCTCCCCTGTGCCACTGAGCCACTCTGGAAACCAGCGCTTCCTGTGCCCCAGCTCCCCAGTCGCTGGGAGGGGGATGCTGTTACTCAGCCGTGTTTAAAATGTTGCAGAAGTCCCAAAAAAATGCTACTTTGGGACAAAAACAAAGAGGGGAAAGTACGTGTTTCCAGGGTCCTTTGCAGACATCAGCTTGGTTCAGCATCGTGGGAGGATGCTGGCCAGCATCCATTGGCACCAGAGCAGGTTTGGATGGATCTTGGGGCAGATGCTGCGGGATGTGCTGCCCCTGTGGTTCCTCTTCCTGTGCCCCAGAGCAGGATTCCCGGGGGAGCCAGCAATCTGCCCCTCCTCAGCTCACCCATCCCTGCAGGGCAGTTTACCATCCCCACCATTCCTGCCACTGCCCCTTTGCAGTTACCTTTATCCCAGCCCAGGAGAGCCCTGGACATTTCCCCCACCCCATTCCCCGCACGATTCTCCATCATCTTCATCCCCATCGCCACCTGCTTCCCTCTGAGCTCTGCACTGCAGATCCCACTCCCCCAAAGCTGAGAGCCAGCCAACCCTCCCAGGGCCTCCAGGCTCCTGTCTCTCCACCCCCTTGCTCCACATTCCCCTGGGAAAGCCAAAAAAATCCCATGAGGAGCTGCCACTGTTGGCAGGAGTGCTGCCTAGCAGGCAGCCTTGGAAAAATCCTGGTTTCTTCTTGCCATGGCTCAGCTGCTGTGTTGGAGGATGCTGATTTTAGGGTGATTTTAGGATTTTAGGTCCTTGGGGCAGCTGGACCCAGCTGCAGCACCTGTCCCCCACGCTCCAGCTCGAGGCAGCAGAGCACTGAGGGGATTTGCCCTTTCACCACCTGGGCACTCTCAGAGCTTTGGTGATGGATTGATTCAGTGCCACTTGAGTCACGCCACCAGTGGCCCAGCTTGAGGGACACGTGACACATCAAGGGACCAGTGGGCCCAAGCAGGAAATCCATGAGCAAGCCACAAAGTGAGAAACATCAGGAGGTTTTCAATCAAGTGCGAGCAGAGCCTAAACTCAATCAGCAGCACATTTTTGTCACCCTGCAGTTCCCAAATTAGGGCTCAGGACCCAGGAGCCATGCAGCCATGGCTTAAGGGTACCATGAAGTGGCTTTAGTGGATGCTGGTGGAATGACAGCTGCCCCCAGTCCCACCAGTAAGGGTGTGTGGCCCTTGGGAAGGATGAAAGGCACAGGTGGCATCTGTGGTCTCAGGTCCTGGATGAAATTCGTGCCCAACCCCAGCTCCACACAGTGGGAGGTGGGAGGTGGTTCCTGAATCACCCGATCAGGTGATAATCCCTGAGCTTTGCTTCTCAGCTGGGTCACCCCCTGTGTCCCCAGGCTCCAGCAGCATTGGTGTCCCCCATCTGCACAGACCTCTGAGGAGAACCACCTCTCTGCATACATTTTCCCATAAATTCATCCCATCCATTTCCAAGGCAAGGGCTCCAAGGAGAAAACACCTTCCAAGGAGGTGTCCAGGGAAGTTGTGAGGATGCACTCACCTGGTTTATCAGGTCATCCTGGACAGGGTTATTCCTCTTTTGGTTCACAAGATCCTACCGGGTGCTTAGAAAGAGAAGGCACGGGGGCCTAGAGACACCTGCAGCTTTAGGGGAGAGGGTCTCTGGGATGTAGTTTCTCATCCCAGCCAAGGAAGGCGATTTGTGGTACCCAGAGCTGTGGTGTCCTGCAGTGGGAGTGCTGCCCATCACCGCCCCTCCTTACTCCAACCCAACTCTCACTGCAAAGTCAGAGCTGTGCCTGGAGGAACTGGAGAGCCAGAGCAGGGAGATACCAAGGCTTTGGGGCTCCAAGTCTGACCCTCTCACCATAGATGTGATTTCCCATTCCGCCTTCCCCATACCTCACCAGCTGCCGCCAGGGCCTGCGTAGATAAATCAGCTTTGCTGGCTGAGCCACCACCCAAAATCCCTGCCAGGAACTTGGTGACAGGGTTCTTGTAGGCAGAAGGATGTGAGGATGCACCCCCTGCTCTGCCTCCCACAGACCCTGCCCACACGTCCCACCCCGCAGTGCTCAGCCCCGGCTTGGGCCGTCCCTCCTGCCCCAGTGTTTGTAGCACCCTCAGGAATTTGGGAAGGATGGCAGTCGATAAACCACGGGAGAAGGCAGGAAATTGGGATATAAAATAGGCAGGGGCTGTGAATGATGACTTGGGCTAAGTCATCCATCAGCCTGCTCGGATGCCATTTCTCTTAATATTAACACACGGTCTTCTTTTGCACTTCATCCTTTAGAGAAGCTCATTCATTAACCCACAGGGCACTAACGAGAGCAGTTGCTAATCTGCTCCTCTGGCTCCCCCCTCCTCTCCTCCCAGGGTAAACTGAGGCACGGAACGAGCAGGGTTGTACAAATTGCAGTGTCCCATGGGCAGCCTGTGCCGACATCACCCCGCAGGGATGGGGGAGCAGGGAAGGAGGCCCCAAACCCTCCCTGGGCTCATCACTGAGCCTCTTGCCAGTAGCCAGGGGTGGGTCCCTGTGGGAAGAACCCCCTCTGTGACCTTCATCCCCCTTCATGCTTCCTCTCCTTCCTGTTGCAGAGTCGGTGCCGATGGCGGTGATCATCGGAGTGGCCGTGGGGGCCGGCGTGGCGTTCCTGGTGCTGATGGCCACCATCGTCGCCTTCTGCTGCGCCCGCTCCCAGAGGAGTAAGTGTCACCCAGGGCCACTCTGCGTCCCTTTGGAAGGGCTGGGGGGAGAGCTCTGAGGAGAGGGTGAATCGAGTGGAGTGGGGAGAAATCAGAGCCTGAATTTACTGACGCAACTTAATTTATTAAATTTACTTCTCAGCACGAGCTGCTTCTCATGTTGGTCTACCAACAACTGGCAGCCCTGTGGGAAAAGGGAAGGGTTTATGGAAAACATGCCAGGGTAACTGCTGATCCCTGTTAGCAGCACAGGAGGTGTGCAGGGGACCTCTTAATCCCTCCCTTGGAGAAATCCTGATGTCCAAGAGGGAGAAGCATCCTCGCTGTGCCACATCGATGCTTCAAAACCCTCCACAGTTCTGCTTCTGTTTTAATTCCAGTTTTCCTGACGTGCATATTCCTAGCAGGAATGCCAGCCAGCAGAGGGGTTTTTCATGGGACTCGTGCGTTTTGGAGTCTGGCTGCAGTGGGAATACCAGTCAAAGTGACATCAGAGACGCAGGTAGAGGAGGAGGAGGGGGAAACAGCCATTGTCTGGCCTCATTAAAAAGACACCGGGAAATTAAAGGAGGATCGTTGGCTCCATGAAAAGGCACCAGACCAGGAGGGATAAGACTGTGATTGTCTAGAGCATTCCAAGCCTCTGGGGAGAGGAGGAGATCCTTGGCGCCGCTCCCAGCTCGCGAGACGCGTGGTGCGGATTCTGGGATGCCAAACTCTCCACGTGTGTGCCAGAAAACCCAGTTGTTGTTGTTGTTCTTTTATTTTTCCCCCCCTTGATGGCTTACAAAGCCATCAAAGACACCAGGCTGCGCCTGGATTCAGTACAGACACACACGGCCCCCCACTGCAGAAATGTGTTTAATTTTCAGCGTGATAATGATGCCTCTCCCTGTTTTATCCCATTTCATTTGAACTCTCACAGCCTCCATTAGCAAGAATTAACGAATTAAATGGGGGAAGTCATTTATCTTGCTTTTTGGAGAAAGATTGCTGATGGACAGGACCCACGACCAGGCCGGTTTGATGTCGTGGAGGTCATTTGGCAGCAAGGGACAATGCAAGCACCTGAAGGAAGCAGGGCCACGTCGTGTTCCCGAGTCCATGGGCTGTTTTTTCCCCATGCCACATCCTTCAGGGAAACAGAGAGCGTGTGGTTCATTATTTCCCTCTCGTTTGATGGAACCAGATGGTGCAGGGCTCTTCACAGGACACATGATTTCACAGCAATGCCATGACAACACATCCCAGACGTGGTGAAAACGCCAGGATTTAGACCCTCACAAGCTGGAGGCGTGCAAGGATGGGCTGCTCTTCAAGGGGAAAGCCAGGAGGGGACGAGGCCATCCCAGCCAAATGCCTTGTGTGATTTATCCCATTGGTAAATCAGGAACAAGAAGCATTTTCCTCACCAGGTTCTGGAAAGAGGGCACTGGGCAGGGTTTGAAGTCCCTTTCTTCCGTTGTGCTTCCAGTGCTGCCCTGCTTAGAAAAGGTTTTTGGGACTCAGGTACAGCACAGGCTGCTGGGTCTGGGCATCTTCCCTGCTCTGCTGCTCCCCTGGCTCTGTGATTCCCTGGGGACAGGTCAGCAGCATCCCCAGGCAGGGCAGGGGTCCCTGTGCTCCCTACAAGGCTTCTTTGCCATTCCCTTCGGGATCAGAATAAGCAGGAGATCACCCAACAGATCAGCAATGATCCCTGCCCTGCTCTCCCTCCCCTCCCCAAAACCTTATGGGAAGGGAAGAGCCGGACCCAGCCGGGGACAGCAGCAAATCCAGGATGGGGTTCCCCAGCCTGAGATCCATGCAGGGGGTGTTGGTGGCACTGAGGCCCCTCAGTTCCCTTCACCTGGCTCCAAAAGCCACTGGAAGCTCCCAAAACAGAGTCTCTCCTTGGGTTTGGGGGAAACTGGGAGTGGCTGAACCAGACCCCAGGGACACTCCGGGTGCAGAACCCTGCAGGGAAGGACTTGGATGTGCCAGGTGGATGGGCTTTTACCCCAGTTTGGAGGTGCTGATGCCAACCGGATGCTGTGGCCACTGTCTCGGGTGGCAGGAGGGCAGGAACGCCAGGCTGAAAGGTGAGGAAAGGAATTCCATCACTGCTAGTGGTGTGTGGTGTGCAGAGCTGTTACAGAGATCAGCTCAGGAATGATGGGATCGACAGAGCACTTGGATATCAGGAGAAGGAGTCATTTCCTGCCAGGATGACTGCAGATTCCTCCCCCAGGACAAATACGGGAGCGTTGTGCCATCATTTGCAACAACAACCCGGTGCAGGCTGTTGTGTGGAGGGGACACAGTGACCCAGTGCAGTCAGAATCTCCTGACCCAGCCACTGACCACAATGAACAGCACTGGGGGAGGCAATTCCTGACCATGTTCTGGGAAAACGCAGCAAAAGAAAAAAGGACCAGGTGCAGGCACACCGAGCCTGGAGGATCTGGAAAAGAAAAAAAATGTACTTTACTGCACATCTGTTGTTGTATCTTCGGTGACTTAACGGCCCAGAGTTATTTAAGGGGGAACACTCCTGGGAGAGGAGCTGCAAGACACTGATTAGCTTCTCCTTGTGATTAAAGACAGAGGCTCCAGCACCAGGAACGTGGTCCCAGCAGGAAAAGATTAAAAAAAAGCTGTAGTGACTTCCCAGTGAAAGCCTTTGCCTTGTGCCCTGAGACTTGGAGAGGTCTGGGGGCTGCGGGTATCGAGGACAGGGGATGCTGGGAGAGATGAATTTGAGGATGGAGCTTCGAGCTGGTGTTGGTTACATCATTCAGTTTGGTTTAGAGATAAAACTCCCAGGGGCTCCAGTCTTTTCTGGACTGATCCCTGCAATCCTGCTTTGGCTGCATCCGTCAGCTGGAGGTAGATCTGACAAACTGGCGGTTCAAGGCAGTTTTTGGGTCCGGGAGGGCTGGCACAGCCATCCTGGGAGGTGAGAGCCAGATCCGTGGCTGGGGGCCGGCTTCAAAGCTGTTGAGGTCTCACTGCTCAGATTTGCCTCCATCTCTGCTTTTCATCTCGGCTTTGTGCCGCCGTTCTGCTCCCGCTGCTCCGCGTCTGTGGTTTAATTCTGCTAAAATGACTTGTTCAAAGCACGCCTGACACCTTCAGGGAAGGCAGGGAGTCTCTCCAGGAATGTTTCCCTCTTCTCTCATTGTCATCTCCAGGCTGCTTGGAGATGATAAAACCATCCCTGTGCTCATTGCTTGGCCTTTTCCATGTGTTGTCTGCACCCCAGAGTGGGGGAAGCTTTTCTCAGGGGTTCCCAGCCCCCGGGCAGAGCTGGTCCATCCCTCCGGAGCAGCATTTCCTACGGGTCAGCAGGCTGGACAGTGACCCCACTCCCTATGGGAGCAGTTCTGCTACACTCCAGCCCCTGGTCACAGCACCGCGAGTGTGGCAGAGGCCAACCGAGCTCCCAAAGGAATTCCTGTAGGAGTCTGAGCTGTCCATACCTCATGGCAACGCAAATATCGCTCAGCCAGCTCTCCGGTGGGCTTGCTGAGCCGGGTTTATTTTCCCTGGTGCTGCTGTGCATCCTGCAGGTCCCTACAGAAGCTCCACCGCTGCCTCGGACTAATCCCCTTCTCCATCTCCCTCTTTTCCCAGATCTCAAGGGTGTGGTTTCTGCCAAGAACGATATCCGGGTGGAGATCGTGCACAAGGAGCCGGCCTCGGGCAGGGAGGCCGAGGAGCACCCCACCATCAAGCAGCTGATGGTAAGGAATTCCTTCCCCGCCCCGAGCGATTGCTCCGGGCAAGAGTCTGATGGTAACGAGCACGGGCGCGTGTCGCTCAGCCCGTAATAACCACTCAAGGCAAAGATGCCCTCCCAGGGATCCTGTTCTCGAGATCCACATCCTCCTGTCGTAACAGCTCCTCCAGTGAAACTCGGCTGGTGAGGCGGCAGAGCTGGCAGCGGTTCATTGCAGTGGCCCAGCTGCCCGCCGGGCTAATTGCAAAGCGAATTTGCCACCTCACACCTGGAAAGCTGCGGAGGGCAGGGAGACACGCAAGGGGTGAGCACGAGGTGATAACGAGCTCCTCAACCAGCGAGGGCTGCGTCCAGAGACTTCCGTGGGCAGCACCGAGGTGTGTGCGCAGGGCAGGGCCGGATGCACACCCGGAGAGCCAGTCTGCACCTGGGTCTGTGACAGCCGGGGAGTGTCACCTGCCCAGGACCGCTGCCTTCACCCGAGGGGACGGACAGACACGGGCAGGGCAAGAGGTGGGTGGATGAGATGCCAGGAAACTCAGCGTGTGCCCGTGGGCTGGTGCACGCTCACCAGCAGCCTGCTGTGGTCGCTGCTCTCTCTGTCTCAGCCCCGGTTTGCCTTCGCTTTCACTTGCTGGTGACAAACAGAAGCTGAAAAATGACAAAGAAAGGCGAGTGGCTGTAAAAAAATGAGAGAAAAGAGCGGATGGGAAAGGGAGAAGGGGTTGAAGAAGGCAGTGGCTGCTTTCTAGGCTGCTGGGTGGCTTTTTCCCCCTCTAACTTTCCGTTTTTTGGGCAGCACTTGTACGTCCTACCTGCAAAAGCCGTTCCATGAATGCCTGGTGGGAAGGCAAGGCTGAGCATTGTAGGGTGGGTGGAATTGCTTGCTGGAATTGTCAGGATTGCCAGAGCATTTAGACAGCCAGGGAGCCTCCAAACAACGAGGCTGGCAGAGGTGGAGATCTGGCAACTCATCCCAGCACTGCTGAGGTTTCTGTGCAAGACCCTTCGTTCCCATTGCCCTGAGAAATCTGCAGGTCCATGGTGGGATTTGCAAGGCTGGAAGGGCAGAGGAGGCTGGGATTGGGTTTGGAGCAATCTGCTGGGATGAAGGGGAATGAGAAGCTTCCTCTCCGTGGGACCCTGTACATTACCTGTGTGATCAGCAGTGCTGAGCCCAGATCTGGCTCCCACGGGGGCATCTGGGATCATCCCAAATCCCACTCCAGACTGTAGCCACCAGGCTGGAAGCACACACGAAGCCTCAGCAGAAGAGAACATTTACCACTGTGAGTGAACAAGGAAGAGGATGGTCATGGGACAGGATCTTGGAAGCCATCCTGGGGACTTCCTTAGATTATACTTGCAGGAGCCAGAGGGTGATTTCACATCAGTGTGTGCCTTGGTGTGGCTGGGAGCGGAGCAGCGCCAGGCACGTTGCAAGGAGGATCCTGGCAGGGTGGGAATGGTGCAGAAAAAAATGACATTTGTTTGAGAGCTGGGAAAAAATGCCTTACAGGGAGAGGTTGTGGAGCTCCTGGGGTTATCAGCCAGACTGGTGAGAGGTGGTTTGGTCACAGCACAAAGGAACTGTTTAAGTGCTAACAGGGAAGGCAAAGCTGAGCACTTTCAGATGTGACACAGCAGAGCCTGGCTGGAATGGAAAAGGGCAATTCTTCCCCTCTCCTGGCCAAATCCAGGCATTTTCCCTGAAAATACAGCAGCTGGAAATTACATCGTTGGATCTGTGCCGTTCAGGAGCTGACAGGGATGGTCCATGATCTCTAACCCTGATGCTGGGAGGGTTTGGCACCAACTGGGACATCCTACCTGCAGGGAGAAGGCTCCAAAGTCCCCTCCCCACCCTCATCTGCCCTCTGCCAGCACGTTCCCGGGAAATACTCCCCAGTTCCTTCTCAGAGTCCGTGGGGACCCCGTCTCTCCCTCATCCACCTGCTTGCTGTGTCCAACAGCCGGTGTGGGCATCCTCCCCCGGCCACCAGGCACCCAGCCTTGGATGCCAAACAGATTCCTGGTAAAATGTTCCAACTTGGTCAATGAAGTGAAGGACCAAATTAAAAACTTCCTCTTGCTGATGAGCAGCAATGAGACCTCTCTGGCACCTCCCTATCCTCACCCCGGGATTTTCCAGCTCTCCCTCCTCCCAGCGCCAGCATTATTCCCTCTGCTTCCCCATTTGCCTTCTCTGAGCGTCCCGTGAGATCTCCATCCCTTGAGATGCCCTCCTGGCCCTCAGCAGTTCAGTAGCAGCTGTCACTGTCCTTGCCGTGCCGGGGGCTCGGGATCGTTAATGTGGATGTTAACGAGGAGCAGCCACGCTGGCAAACAGCTCCTCGCTGCTCTCCATCCTAACCCCATCCCGGCCTCTCGGCCGCGCCCCTGAGTCCAGCACAGCCTGACCTGCTCCTGCTGAATTTCAGGATCCTCAGCGCCGTGGATGTGCCTTCGCTCCTCGGTTTCCCATCGTGTCCCGCTCTGCCGGAGCGTTCCTGGCCGCAGAGCGCCAGCGTGACTCTCCGTCCCCCCAAAACGCTGTTTTGTCATTCTCCAGCCATCTGTGACCTCGGCAGCTCACCGTGCTTTTCACAAGTCATTATTCATGCATCTATAAATTCATTAACACCTTAGGATACGCGTCACGCTGGCTGATTTGCATATGTTCACATTGCCTCAGCGCCGCGCCCACCCCCTGCTCCCAGAGCTGTTCTGCCAGGCAGTGCCCGCGGGCAGGGAAAAGGCTGCCAGCTCTAGGGGCTGGAGGCAAAAGAGCCTGGTGAAGGGTCTGATCCTGGGGAAAGGAAACCACAAGAGCCACGTTCTCCCTCCTGCGGGATGACGGCAGCTCCGTCGAGCCCGGGCTGTAAGGATGGAAATGATGAGCATTGTCAGCTCCGGCAGGGCACAGCCTCCTCCTCACCATGGCTGGGTTTGTTCCTGGCTGATGCCTCCCCACCTGTGAAATGGGGCTGATAATCCCAAAGGAGCCATCCCCACCGCCATAAGCAGCCAGAGACGATCCCGAAGTGACAGGGCAGGCAGGGGCATCGCAGACATCTCCATCTCTGGATCATCCCTTCCATCGGAGGGGATCCAGTGTGGCCACGCAGATCCAGGCATCGCCTTTGGTTCATATTTGGAGTGGAACAGTCAAAATAATCCACCCAGTGATTATGGTTTATCTTTTCCTGTCTCCTTAACCCCATCCCTCTGCCCCAAGGGCAGTTCCCAGTTTGTTCACGGCCTTCACAGGTGATCAGCACCAGGCACCTTTTCCAGGCAGGCGCTCAGCTCAGATCCCTGCGGAAGAGGGAAAACCAAAGAAGCAGAATTTCCATTCTGGGCGAGGCTCATCCCTACCTGCGGCCCAGTGGACACAGCATCCCGTTCCCTGCCTTCTTCCCGTGCCCGCGGGCTGGGACATGATCCACGTGCCCAGTGGCCGCTGCCACCGCCACCAGCAAACCCGAGCTGGCAGAGCCGGGCCTGAACTGGAGCCAGGCTGCGTCTCCACAACATCCAGCCTCGCCCGGGAGGCCCGGGGAACATCCCTCCCACAGAGCCGGCCCCTTCCAGCGGCACCAGCCCATCCAAATGCAACGTTTTGGGGAGAGGTGGGACAAGAAAGGAGAAGCTGCAGCTTCTCCTGTGGTGGGCAGCCACACCCGCCCCCGTGGGAGCTCACATCACTGGGCGACCGAGGCCAGAGCCGGTGTTTGAAGGCGATAAAGCTTCATCCAGCTGGGAATTCCCAGAGGGGTTCTTTATTCATGGGATTGTTCCCTCCCTGGGAGCAGAGGAAGTCGCCGTTCGAGAATCGGAGTCAACATCCCTCACCCTGGTAACGTCTGGCCCGCACAAGTGCTGCCGGGTGGCATCCAATTACCCAGCCAGCCGGAAATATTGTAATTAAACCTGGAGCGAGGTGGGGGGAGGCACTTGGAGCCCGCCAGGTCTGGAGGATACTCAGGGACCTGAAGCAGCGTTTTAGAAAACATATTGTGTCCACTAATGAAAGCCAAGATTTAATATCCTGTCGGATTCTCCACCTCAGAGGCTTCATCCGGTGGAGTGAAATGCGGGAGAGCTCCGCATTTCCAGAGCGGAGCGGGGGCACGGCACTGCCTGCTGCTTCCATCCGGTGTTTCCCTGCGCTCAGTGACCCCGAGGAGTCGCTTTGCTCTGCAGGGATGCGCTCCCTGCGCGGTGGGAGCCGGCACGGCAAAGCCGAGTTGATGCTTCAGCATCTCTCGGGGGTCCCTGCTTTTCGCAGAGGGGAAACCGAGGCAGCGGCAGTCAGGGGTGCAGGGATGCAGTTTGTCACATCTCTCGGCCACGCTGATCCACGAGGGACCGGCGGGGTTTGGGATGGGCAGGACTTGACACCCCACCTGCGATGCCCCACTGTTCTGGGGATGGGGATGGCGAAGGCTGCTGGCAGTGCCCAGCAGGATTAAGTCCTGGCGTGAGGTTCTCAGGGTGGGAACGGCGCTGGCAGGAGAGGAGTGGTGGGCACGAGGCTCTAACAGGCAGGTGCAAGGTCCGGAGCATATTGGTGCTGTCACCCGGCTGGGGAAAGCCATGGCTCTGGAAAAAAGTCCAGGAATGACACTGGGGCATCCCACGCCAGGGCACTCAGACATCTCCGGTCTTTTTTTCCACGCATTTCCCTCTCCTCCTTCGTAATCTCCATTAATATTGGTGATGGAGTGAACTTGAGTTAATTTCCCTCCCTTTCCGGTGATGACAAAGCGGAAATCACACTATCGAGGATCCCACCGCCAGCTAACTAACGGTGTAAGACTTCATTAAAGGTGACGTTAATGACCGTCCCCTCTAATGGGGGAGTTGGAGGTTCGGTGATGTGATGGCGCTTTATGGACCCCACGTGGGGACTCCCTGCAGTTCCCAGATCCGCGGGGCGCAGCCGAATTCAGAGCGTCCTGCCAGTCCTAGGGACAGGCAGGGTCCCCACGGGGCTCGAGGAGCATCCCAGTGCCTGGATCCTTCCCACCATCCCCTCAAGAGGCAACATGAAATGGCTTAAAACACCCGATCAAACCCGGCATTAATTCCAGGGAGGTTTGGTGACGGTGGGATTGTCCCCCTTGGTTCCCACCTCCGTTCTCCCCTCTCCGTGTCTGGGTTTGTCCTGCCCACCTGGGTCATCCACGCCAACAAAAAAAAAAAAAAAAAAAAAAAAAAAAAAAAAAAAAAAAAAAAAAANAAAAAAAAAAAGAAAAGCCAAATCCAAGGAGAAATGGTTTTTCCTTTTCTTTCCGAGCTAGGACCTGTTAAACCCTTTCGACCTTTCGATAGGGTCAGCACCCCCAGTCTCTGCCTTCCAGAGATGCTTTAGAGGATCGAGGGGGTCGCTGGGACTGGGAGAGCAAAAAAAAAACCCTCCACATCCCATTTTAGCTGCACTCGTTTAATCCTCGGCGACACTTGTATTTATCCTGGCAAATCAATGGCTGATCCAGGCTTTCTTTTCCCTAGGAAAACTCAGGTACTTTAATTTATTGCCTTTAACAGCCACATCAAAGGCTTTCGGGAGATGAACAGCAAGTGCCGCGGGGTGAATTTCCACAGCCACTTACCATCTTAAAGAGGAGAGAATTTGGGCAATAAAAGGGGATTTTGGGGCTGATGTGGGGCTGTGATGCCGGAGAAGCCGGGCTGGAGGCGTCCGGTGAATACGGGAGAAGCTAAAAAAAGGCGACTGAGAAATTGGTTGATAATTATTCTGCTTCCTGCACGGCCCCGCGTGCTGAAGGAAGGGTAATTAAAGCCGTGGTGTAATTAATGTGCACCTTGCCCCTCCTCCCCGCCTCCCCCCTATCACAGCCGGCCTTCAAAGGAAAACTAATGAGGCGGCCAAGTTCAGCTGGGGAGGAAAGGATGAAAAGAAGGGGAAAAAGAAAAAAAAAAGGAGAATTTGGGGGTGTTGCTTTGGGAAGGTGGGTGCAGCCCCCACCCTCACCACGGTAAATAATTCGTTTTCTGCATCAGCCCGGCTTTTTCTGTCCTAAACAGGGAAAAACAATCTGTAACCCAGGGAATCGCGTGGCTTTTGGGCGTCTGCCCGGCTCCGCCGCCCTCGGACACCGCTGGGGCACCCCTGGGCAAGTCCTTGAATCCGGCTGGTGGCAACTTCCCCGTTCCGTGGGGCTGATGAGGGATGTGGGGCTCGCCCCACACGGCCTGGGGGTGATGGGACAGCCGGGGGACAGGCGGTGCCTGGGATGCTGACCCCTGTCCGCATCCTTTCCTAGATGGACCGGGGGGAGTTCCAGCAGGATTCGGTGCTGAAGCAGCTCGAGGTGCTCAAGGAGGAGGAGAAGGAGTTTCAAAACCTGAAGGTGAGATGGATCCTGGAGCCTGCTCTGTCCCCAAACCCACGAAGAGATGGGGTCAGAGCCCCCCAGGTCACTCCTGGCAGAGGGGCTGCACCCCGGGGTGCTGGGAACCCCTCTCCGTGCCCACCACCGGGCAGAACCAGCTCACGCCTCACCCAGCATTGCTGCTGCCGGGCTGTCTGTCCCCGGGCCGTGTCCCTAGAGGTGGTGGCCTGTCCCAGAGGGCTGTCCCTGTGCAGGGACAGAGGCTCTGGTCTGCGGGTGCTGTTTCCTGGCCCCAGCAGCTTTTGGGGGATGACACGAAGGTGTGGTGCCAGCACAGTGGGGTGCAAGGGGCACTTGTGTCCCGACCTGGAGGGGGCTGAGTAGAGTGGAATCCTTTGGTGGCACAAGAGGACATTGCTGCACAGTTCGGTGGTTAAGGGTGTCCTCCAAAGGGGGGCCATGAAAATGGGGGGGTCTGGAGGGGCCATAAGAGGAGCAGCTGAGGTGACTTGGCTTGTTCAGCCTGGAGGAGACCAAGGGGAGACTCATCAGGGTCTGCAGCTCCTCCCGAGGGACAGCTCTGATCTCTGCTCTGTGACCAGGGACAGGACCCAGGGAACGGCTGGAGCTGTGTCAGGGGGCTTGGGATGGATCTCAGGGAAAGGTTCTTCCCCCAGAGGGTGCTGGGCACTGCCCAGGCTGCCCAGGGAATGGGCACGGCCCCGAGGCTGCCAGAGCTCCAGGAGCGTTTGGACAGCGCTGCCAGGGATGCCCAGGGTGGGATTGTTGGGATGCCTGTGCAGGGCCAGGGGATGGACTGGGTGATCCTGGTGGGTCCCTCCCAGCTGAGGACATTCCATGATCCTGATAAGTCTCACATGTCCTGGGTGGATGGGCAGGGTGGGCTCCCCAAATGCCACAGTACCCAGGGAGAACACCACCAACCTGCCCCGCTTCTCCCACTCCCCAGGACCCCACCAACGGCTACTACAGCGTGAACACCTTCAAGGAGCACCACTCCACCCCCACCATCTCGCTGTCGGGCTGCCCAGCTGACCTGCGGCCGGCCGGCAAGCAGCGGGTGCCCACGGGCATGTCCTTCACCAACATCTACAGCACCCTGAGCGGGCAGAGCCGCCTCTACGACTACAGCCAGCGCTTCGTGCTGGGCATGGGCAGCAGCTCCATCGAGCTGTGCGAGCGCGAGTTCCAGCGCGGCTCCATGAGCGACAGCAGCTCCTTCCTCGACACCCAGTGCGACAGCAGCATCAGCAGCAGCGGCAAGCAGGACGGCTACGTGCAGTTCGACAAGGCCAGCAAGGCCTCCGCCTCCTCCTCCCACCACTCCCAGTCGTCTTCCCAAAACTCAGACCCCAGCCGGCCCCTGCAGAGGCGGATGCAGACGCACGTTTGAGCCCCGCCGGGGACGCTCGGGACCCTCCGCGCGGGCGCCGTGGCTCCGTGCTCGGACAGTCGCGCCCTCCGGCAGCGGCGGTGGGAAGAGGCCGGATCCAGCCCTCCCAGAGCGGGGCT
>VZRS01006813.1:0-65808 GCA_013398055.1 Ifrita kowaldi | reverse complement strand
TAGGCTGGACATCAGGAAGAAATCCTTCCCCGGGAGGGTGGGCAGGCCCTGGCACAGGTGCCCAGAGAAGCTGTGGCTGCCCCTGGATCCCTGGCAGTGCCCAAGGCCGGGCTGGAGGAGCTTGGAGCAGCCTGGGACAGTGGAAGGTGTCCCTGCCCGTGGCAGGGGTGGCACTGGGGGTCCTTAAGGTCCCTTCCCACCCAAACCAGTCTGTGACTGTGTTTCTGAGCAGCAGAGGGGCTGCAGGGGGGTCAAATCCCACAAAGATGCTGCGAGAGGACACGAGGAGCTTCAGCCACCTCCTCCAGCCTCCCCTGCGGACCTGAGCCGGGAGGAGCCTCTCGGGCTGCCGAGTTCCGCAGCAGTGAGTTCATCCCTGGCACCGGCCCAGGCCTGCTGCTCGATGCCTGCTCTCCTCAGGAGAGGAAACGTGGCCCTGCAAACACGCCCAGCAGGCAGAGGTGTGAGGCACAGGCAGAGTGTGAGGCACAGGCAGAGGTGTGAAGCACGGGCAGGATTTTCCATCCCGCAGCGCCCGCAAGGTCTCGCGGGCTTGCGCAGGTTCAGCGTTTTGGAAAAAACCAGAAGATTGTCTAAACAAACGTAATCCTGGTAATGAACCCCAAGGCTGTCTCAGGGGGATGAGGTTCAGGTTTCTTCTATTACCAAGATCCTGTTCTGGAAATTACGGTGCTCACTGACACAAATCTCAACTCCGGTGGGAAGATTTGTGGCTTGAAATGTTTTCTGTGTGAGTTTGGGGAGGGAAGAGCAGAGTGGGCACCCATGGCTGATTTTTCCCCTCCATTCCCCTCAATTTTGCACTGGTATTGAAGCCATCAGTAGAGAGAGGGTCTCCCAGGGTGGTCCTGAAGCTTCCCAGCCTTTCCTGAACATCCCAACTCCTGGAGAAGAGATCCACCCTCCACTTTCCCTCCCTCCCCAGCAGAGATGTCCCTCTGGAGGAGCTTTGCCCTCACTGCTGCACCCAGACTCTCTCTTTCTGTCACTGCTTTCAGTGCCTGGGTGGATAAACCCCGGCTCTGTTTTCTGTAAAGCTGTTGATACTAAAAGGAGTAGCTGGGGCCGTGTGGGCGGCTGGTGAGAACGGGCTCACTCCCACAGGGCCATGTCTCGTTGCTTTTAGACTTGAAACCCAAATTTTGGGGCAGATCTGCTCACAAGGCACTGTAAAGAAATGGGCTGGAGAGCAGCGGGGAGGGCAGAGGAGAGCTGCTGGAATGCTGGGGGCTCTGTGCCCCCTGGGATCAGGTAAGGGTGGGAAAAGCAGCAGGGAACAATCCAATTTGGTTTGGGGAAGGTGAGATGGACTCACACATCGTGGCAGGGGGCTGGAAAGAGATGAGCTTTAAAGTCCCTCCCAGAAACATTCTGGGGTTCTGTGGTTTGGGAAAAACAACCCAGGGGCAGCCAGGATCTAAAATCTTGGATGGAAGTGCTGGTCTGGGACCTGTGGGAAGTGATGGCCACAATTATTTGCAGGAGTCAGCTGCACTGGGGAGCAGAGCATGGAAACCTGTGGGGACCTGCGACCTGCTGACTCCAAAGGAATTTGTGAAAGATTCACTGCAACATTTGAAATTTTTAGTAGTTAGTAGAAAAATAACCCCTCTCTCCTCACCCCACCTGCTTTATTTTTAGCATCAAGCTTCCTGCTAAGGAAAAAAAAAATAAAAAAAATCTATATTTCTCGCTTTTGAGGTGATTTTGATCAAAAGTCTGGCTCTGCTCCAGGCAGGTCATCGGTGTTTGCTGCTACCAGAGGGGTGAATCATGGAGATCTCTGTTCTTAGTCTGTCAACATGAGAAGTGTCTGCTGCTCTTGCAAGGATGGAGGTGAAGCCCCTTCCTCCAGCTGTGGTTTGCTGTGCTCCCATGGTGTTGATCAACTCTGGACAGCCCCAGGAGGACAAAACGTCCTGTGGCTCGTGTGGATGTGCAGGAGGAAGGCGCGTTGTGCAACGGCACTCGAGGAGTCCCCGGCTGGTTGCTGTTTCACTACTGCCCTTTGTTCTGTGGTGATGAGGATTATTTACTATTTATTGCACTTATTTCCCACTGAGAGTGGTTGTTTTTCCATGCCTGGGCTCTCAGGACTTGCAGAGCTGCTCTCAGTGCTCTGGCAGCCAGCTGCCACCTTCTGCTGGCCAAGGAGGCTCTGGCTCGGTTGCCTGTCTGCCCTGTGTTGGTTCGTAGCCTGGGCACACCTCCTGGTAAGCTGGACACCCCAAAAGGGCAAAGATTCTGTGCAAAAATCAGTCGATGGCTTCATTTTTCTAAGCATTAGGACCAGGCACATGAGGGGAATGTCAGGATTTCCTGGTGTGAGGCTTGGCATGAGCACGGCTAAATTGTTTAATGCTCAGAAAAGGCTGGATTTATGACAGATCCGTTGGCATCAGGCTTGCTCAGACCTGGGGCTGCAGGGGTCCTGCTGAGGGCTGGCTGTAAAGGGACAGGTGCTGATGGAAATCTGGCTGTGAAAGCAAAAGAACGAGATGCGATTTTTGCTCAGAGTAAGGCTCTCTCCAGAAATTGCCCCATCAGGGTAAAACAGGCCCACAGGAATCCTGCTCTAGGCTTTTGCAGTGCCTTTTCCAACCAGGAAAGGCAAAGCTGCTCCTTAGTGCTCTGAAAATGAGACCCAGCAGGTTGTGGAGAGGCCATGTGAGATGTGCCAGTCACAGCAGCTGGGTTCAGCATTGCAAAAGAGTCAGGAAACCAAGTTTCAGCTCAGAAAAAAGTAAATCTGGTGCTACTGCCAGGAAAGGAACCTTGTAGTCCAGCTCTGGAGCAAAGGAGATGGTTTGGTTGCTTCAGGGTGTGATGAAATGATGGAGAGACCCTGCCAAGAGGCCTAAGGCAACAGGTCACAAGGCAGAAAATGAGAACTGGCTGTGTCAAACCCCTGGATCCCCACCCCTGAGCAGCTGAGGTGTTCTCCCTGTGCTGTGGGCTGGAATCTCCATCTCCTCTTCCAGTGGAAAGCCCAGAGGAGTGCTGTGATTTCAGCACCTGGAGGTCTGGCAGGGATGGGAAGCAGTTCCATTCCCTTCCTTGCTCTGCATCGCCGTCCAACAGCCCCGGCAGTGTCAGTGCCTGTGTCCCACACTCTGTCACTGGTTATTGCATCGCTGGCTGGGCTGGCACCAGCAGTGTCACAGGGCTGGTGCATCTCTGTGCCCTCACGTTGTCATTGCTGCTTCGTGGATTTTTGGTACTTTAGAGGAGGCTTTTAAGGAAGGTGGGGATGAGCAGCTCGGAAGAGCTCTCTGTGAGACAACAGGGGATAATGGTTTTAATTAAAATAGAGTAGATTTAGACTAGATACAGATAGATAGACTTTAAAACGAAGGTGGTAAAACACTGAAACAGGCTGCTGAAAGAGGTGGCGGCTGCCCTCCCCCTGGAAACTTTCAGGGCCGGGTTGGACGGGGCTCAGAGCACCCTGGGATGGAGGAGGGTGTCCCTGCCCATGGCACCAGGTGGGAACGAGATGATCATTAAGATCCCTTCCAACCCAAACCATTTTGCGATCATGAGCCTCCCTGCGCTTCGATTTGGGGTCTGAGCCCTCCCCAGAGCCCCAGGCTGTGTCAGGGTCCAGCGACTCAGCGCGGAGGGGAGAGCGAGCGGCGCCTGTTCCTGTGGGCGCTGCTCCCCCAGCCCGCCCGGGCTCTGCTGCTCTCAGGCGAGCCAGCCCTGAGTCATTGCGAAACCTCCAGCTCCGGGGCTGCGGGGGCTCGCCGGGGGCTCGGCTGCGGCAGGGCCCGGCCCCGTGCGAACGGAGCTTCGCCGAAACCGGGCACCTTGCTGAGAAGCCGCTGCGAACCGGCCCCGCGGTCCCACACAGCCCCTGCTCCGTCTGCCAGCCAGCCTCGAGGATTGCGTGGCTTTGCTTGCCTCGTAACCAGCGTTTGTGGGTTCTCTTTCTGCTCTGAGCAGGGTCTGGGAGCAGCAGGGCTGGGGCGAGGCTTCCGCCAGGTTGGTGTGTCAGGGCTGGATCCCTTCCCTGCCTGGGATGCGTCTGCTGGGATGTATCCCCACTAACCGTGGGTAACCCGGGGGTTTTGGTGATGGGGAGCTTGGGGTGCAGTCCCTGGGGAGCTCTGGGTGCAGTCCCAGCGCTGCCCAGCTCTGGCTTCCCCTCGCCATCCCCCTGGAACGGGAGGTGGGTGACTCCAAAGCTCCGGGCTGGGATGCGGGGTCCGAGAGCTGCTGGCCCTGGGAGATGGGGATGAGCATCAGTGTGGCTGTGGCATCTTCAGCGATCCCCAGCTCTGGTAATTACTCAGCCTCTCACCGCCTGAGGTAAGGAATTGGCAGCTCTGCGATTCCCCACTCTCCTCGGTGATTTACGTTCCCAGCCGGCGCTCACAGCCCTGCTTTTGCTGCTCCCCCTGGCCTCTTTCACGACAAAAGCCCCAGTTTCAGTCACGTGCTGCCAAAATCTAGGACACAGAGAGGCAGGAGCTGCGTGGGCCTGAGTGGTGCAGCCAGTGCGAGTTAAATGACAAGTGTTAACTACAACCACAACAAAACGAGGAAAGTTCTGAAAGCTTCAGCAGTTCAAAAGAAGCTATAGCAGAGTTTGCTTGCTTTGATTTTGCCCCTTCTGTGCTCAAGATCCCCCCTATCACCTCCAGACTTGTCCCTGGCCTTCGTGGCACCCTGGGAGGCTGAAGGGTCATGGAGAAGGTGCTCATCTTCCTCGTGACAAGAGACAGATTTTTTCCTGTTCCAAGCAAGAGGCCACTGAGGTTTGGTTCCTCAGTCCCGGTACACGAGGGATGTCTGTCTGTCCTGCTGTGCTCAGGACACACTTCCACCCTGGTGTTCAGCTGGGATTTGCCCTCCCCGTGTTGGCCAACAGGAGATGACGAGGAAGGTTCATTACTCTTCTGGCAGCAAGTACGGGCTGTCCAGCACCGGCTGCTTCTGGCTTTGAGGAAAGTTTCTAAAGAGACAAAAAGCAAAAGCAGAAGCAGCAGCTCCCCCAGGCAGCAAGAAGCTCTGAGGGAGCCCCAGGTCGAGATGCAGAATTTGGGCTGGTGGGAGGCTCAGCCCCGGGGCAGAGCAGGAGCAGCTGAGGTCAGGGAGGTGATTTGGGCTCTCAGGACTGGGGCTGCTGATCAGGCATCGCTCTCAGGGCGAGGATACCCAGCAAGGAAACCCAACTTCTGTGGGATAGCAAAACCAGAAACCACCACCTTTGATCTCCGCCACGGCTTTGTGCTGTTACTGTAACACCCAGACTGCCACTGAGATTGGCAGGAACTACATCAGCACTAAGCCCTGGGGGATGAGGAGCCGTGCCGGGGCTCACAGAAGCTTTTGGGGAGGCAGGAGAAGCAAAAGGCTGGGTTTTATTGCTTGGGTTTTTTTCCCCAACACTGATATTTTGGGCTTAGTTGATGCTGGGACCTAAAGGATCTGCAGAGCTGCTGCCTGCACCCAACATCAGTCAGGGTGCAGCCTGGAGAGACACTGGGTGATGCTGGTGCCAGGATTCTGGGTGGAATTAGGTCACCTGGATGAATTGCCCTGAGTCTCCCAGCTCTTCAAGCTGCCACTGGGGCTTTTCTCCCCCGTTTCTTTCAGCAGTGCGTCCTGGCACTGCTGTGGACAGGGCTCCAGCAATGGGAAACGCTGCTGGGGGACACGGTGTGGATGATTCAGGGTGCTGCTCCTCCCCTGGAAATGTCAGTTCTCCCTGGACACGCTGCCTTTGCTTTCCCAGATGGTTTCTGCTGGGATTTCCAGAACACCCCTCTTAAAACTTCTGGCACGTGAAACACGTGTTTAGTCAGAGAGATCTTGGCGTGCTTTAGCCCACCAGAGCTGCACCGTGGCACCAGCAGCGCCGTGATTTCGGTGACAAATGGCACGGCTGACTTTGCACGTGGCTTGCAAGGAATCCACCACAGAAGGTCCCCTCGCTGTGCCCTGTGCCGGGAGCCCTGCAGCAGCTCCCCATGGTCCTCACAGCTTCCCAGCCCCCTGTCAGAGGGGCTCAGCTGCGTTTCTCTGCTGTCCCACGCCGATCAGCCATCCCACCCAGAGCGCTGACTTGTTCTGCCTCCTTTTCCTTCTGAACCAAACAACTCCATCAGGTAACAGGAAACCTTCTCTCTCCATGCTGCACGAGGATCCCATCTGCCTCCTTCCTGTGGTTTTTGAAGCAGAATGACTGAGCTTTACTGAGAAACTCTCCACAGCTGAGCTGACGTTGCCCTTTTCCACACGCAGGGCAGAGCCCAGGGTCCTCGATCTCTTGCTCTGAGCTGGTGACGGGGCTCTGAGAGCTGCTTCCTGCCTCGCTAGGGGAGAAAACTTATAGAAAAGGGATGGAAATAGGTGCAGAGGGGTCAGGGGAGCGTGTGCAGCAGATGTGGAGAACAGCTTTGAGCTGTAAGTGCAGGTTTGGCTGAGAACATAAATGATGTTTTGGGGCAAAGTCAGCGATTCCACTGACCCACATCAGACTGGAGTCTGGGCAGAAGCACACTGAGAAATTGCTGTATTGAGTGAAAAACTTTGTTCCTAATCCAGCGAGGAAGGAAACCCCGACTGCCATAAACACCCGGAGTCCGCTGGATCTGCAAGTGAAGGGCTGAGAGAGGTGAAAATGAAAGAGGCTCGAAAGTGAAACAGGAACGTGGCCCTGACAGGTGCCTGGGCTGTCGGTGAGCCGGAATTTGGAGATGGTTTTGCTGGCTGAGTTCTGGGTTTAGGAATAACAGAGCTGTAAATTCCCGCTCGGGTATGTCCGGGATGTGCCCATGGATCCACCTGCACAGGTACACAACCCCCAGCCTGGGCGAAACGAGCAGTTCCGGTGTTAATTTGTGTTAGTCTGGTTTTGAGCTGCTATCTACGATCGGATCGGGGATCAAGGTCTGGTCCTGACTGAGAACAAACGCGGAGTTAAAAACATCCCGGCAGATAAACCAAGGCAGCGGTGCTCTGTCCTGTAACTCAGGGGAAGGGAGGTGAAAGCCCTGGTGATTATCATCGACATTTGGGCACGGTTTAGAGCTCTAAAAAGGGCAGTGCCTGAAGCAGTTGCTAATTAGAGGCTGAAGAGCCTGGAGTGACCCGCGAAGTACCTGGGGCTGGTGTTTCTCTGCTGGAACAGATCAGTAACAGGTATTTTGTGAGAAATTTGCTTTTAAATGTGAGGACCTCAGGTTTTCTCACCTCCCTGGTCGTTAATACATGCAATTCCTCCCTGGTGGTCTTTCCCACCTGGGTCTGTGCCCGCCGGGCTCTTTCCCAGCGCGGTGACACTGGGCACAGCATCCGCGCACTGGGGCTGATTTACAGCTCGCAAGGACTGCACAGAGGCTTGATTCATTAGGAAGTCTTTATTAGCAAAAATAAAGGATTTCTTTTCATACAGATAAATAGGCGAAAGTTCACGCAGTAACAGAAGCCGTGGCACCCCCCAGGAGAGGAGCCGATGTTGCCCTTGGCTCCAGGGCTGTCCTCGCTTCTCCCGCAACATCCGAGTCAAGGTGTTTGGGGGAAAAACAAGCGCAGAATTGGCTTAGCGGGAGCTTAATGTGCCCTGGGAAGAAGCTTAATTTAAGTTTTACAGTCTTTGGCTGCCCTTGAGCCCGTGCTTTCAGCAGGAGGAGCGACCCGCGGAGCAGCATCGCTGCCCTGCTCCGGGATACCCGGCTCCCGTGCGGGCGGGCTGCCAGCAGCAGTTCCCTGCCGCCACCGTGAGTGTCCACAAAGAATAAACGCGGTATAAATAACCTCTCCTCAGGCGGGACTTGCACAGCAAACACCAAACTGGCAGTGTTTCATCGGGTGGGGGCCCTTTCACTCCTAAATGTTAGAAGTAAAAGCCTCTCTGGGGTTGTGGCATTTTCCTCTGGCTCAGTGTCCTGCTGGGGCCGCGCAGGACAGCGCGGTGAGCAGGAAGCTGAGCCCTCAATCAGCCACTTTCGGGGCACCGGAGCTGCTCCCACTGCACGTGGGGACTAAAAATCCAATCCCGATATCGGCAGTGCTGGGAGCAGCCTCATGGATTTGAATGCAAATTACGCAAGCCACCTTAAAATGGTGGTTAATTAAACATCCTCTAACTTGTACAAGGAAATTAACAACAGTAAAACAGTGAGTAAAACCCAATCAGAGACTGGAAAATAGTAAGGCTAACTTTGGAAAGTGCAGAGTGGCCGACCCAGCAGCTCTGGAAGGCAGATGCTGAGCAATATTTAAGTCAAGTTCTATTAGAACCAAACATTTTATTCCTACTACTAATTTTTAAAATTTAATCTGGACTAATCTACAGGCTGAAGTCTAAGGTGGAGTTAACCAAACTGCTGCTGTGGCTTGTTCTCCTCCTAAACATAAAAACACTTGATTGCATAAATAGAGAGATAGGATATGAGGAGAGGATCATTTGCTTAAAATTAAATTTTGTTGAACTCAGAGCCGGAATTGCTCCTAATCAGGAGTGGAATTGCACTCGGGATAACCTCAGCTCATTGTCTGCCCTCCAGAAAAATGCTGCTTCGGATGTCTTAAAGCTATGAATAAAATAGCACTATGATAAACAGTATTAAAATATCGAACAATAAATAGTAATTTACAAGCTCATCACTCCTTTTTTCAAAACATATTGTAAACATCAACACTGAGGTATGAGAAGTAATAAATAATAAACTCAATTATTAAAAAAGCCCCTTTTAAATACAATATTAAACTGGAAGTTATTAACCTGTAACTCTTGACCTGAACCCTGAGATAACTTCATTTGACCTCTTGCAGCCTGAAGTGATTTTTGAACAAGGAGCAGGATTTGGTGTGGAAGATGCAGACCCAGGGGTGCTCTCAATTCCTTCTCTTCATCGTCAAATATTTTTCCACGTAGTTGATGAAGATGTCAAACTCTCCCATGGCCTTGTAGATTCCGTTCTTGTTCATCTGCAGGGAAAGCCGGGTGTGTTTAGTGTGGCTGTCCCAGATATGTGATGCACAGTGCCTGGACAAGTTCTCCTTCCATGGCCTTACCTTAGTGAAGGTCTCCTTGATGTGCTTCATGCTCCTGCTCCTCTCCTCGCACGTGAAGAATCTGTGCTGCAAAGGGACACGAGCAGCGGCCTCAGCGCCAGGGGTTCCTCCCCCGGGGTGTGGTGGTGGCTGTCCCCTCCTCCTGTCCCCTGTCACTGCTGCTCCCCACCTTCCCCTTCCCCTGTGGGGCCCCGGGGCAGCAATTCCAGCTGCTTTGCACCGGGCCCTGATGGAAGGAGCCCGGAGTGACCCAAGCCTGGACCCTCAGCCCCTTCCCAGCGCTGTGTCCCTGCTGCCCGTCCCCGGGGACAGCAGCTCCCTGTCTGGGACAGGGTTTGTCCCCTCTGACTCCGCTGATGGACTCATGGCCGCACCAGGTGTGATTTTGGGAGCTCCAGCATCCAGGTAAGGGACAGACCTCGTCCTGCCCTCCCTTCGTCTCTTCAGCCGGGCTCTGATGTGCAGGGCTGGCTGCACGTGGTGCTCCTGCACCGTCACCATTTAACGGATGGTGAGCACGAACCCCATCCTCGAGCCTGCCTGGATCCCTGCTCCTCCACCCCATCCCACCCCCCTGCACCTGCCCTGCTCCTGGGGCCCCTCTGCCCACCCTGGCAGTGTCCCCGTGCTGCCGAGCCCCACTCACACAGCGTCTCATCATGGTCCTGAGGCTCAGCAAGAGGCTGCCCAGGTCGCCCACGCTCTGCTGGTGGTGCGTGCTGGTCCTCATGGCGCTGGGCAGCACCTCCTCCATGTAGAACCCCATCATCTCCGACACCGACTGGCAGCCGAGGCTCCCCTGGGGCGGCAGGAGGGGGAAGCCTGGTTAGGGACGGCCACCAGCAGCGGCTGCGGGTGTTTGCACAAACCAGAGCCGGGCGTGGGAGCCGCGCTGGCCGCGGGGGAAGCAGCGGCAGCCCCGCCGCAGCCACACGTGTCCCTGCAGGGTGGCACAGCCGGCCTGGTGTGACAGCGGCACATGCCCCAGTTTCCAGCCGGCTTCCCCTCTTATGAAACGCCGGGGAAGGATGGGGAAGGAGAAGGAATTCGCGAGGGAATGAGATTCTTACCTTGAATTCCTCCAGCAGGTCGGAGCTGAGCAGTTGGATGCTGAGGTCGTCATCTTTCGATTGCTGGGGGAGGATGGAGTTGGAAAATGAGCTTTTCCAGGCAGGCAGGCAATTCTTTCAATTTGCCCTAGCAAATGATCCTTCCCTTGTCTGCATTTAGGGTCTCCCTGCAGCAAAGGCAGAGGGCACCCAGCGCAGGAGCGTGCAGAGCACCGAGACACCAGGCACAGGAGTCACCAATTCTGTGTCCTCAGCCTTGCAGCACAAGGACTGTCGTGTCAGGACAGCAGGAAAATGAAATCACAACCTTTGATGTCACTGATTTTGTTAATGTGAAACTGCTCTGGCGGAGCTGGAGCCGCTCGCTCGCCTCAGCTGTGCAGGGTGATGTTGTGTGAGGGTGCTGCTGCAGACAGCAACGCTCCTCAGAGAGGAGTCAGAGCCGTGGCAGCCCCTGGGAGCCACCCCAGCCTCTCTGCCAGGGCAGGAGGGTTTAATCCCCCTGGTTCTGTCACCCCTATAAGCCTCCAGCTGATGGGGAAAGTGGGAGTTTGTTCTCGAGGTGCCTCTGTTGCACCAACTGCAGTGGGGTGGGCTCAAAGAATCCAAGGCTTAAAAGCTGTCCTGAGAGGTTAAAAACATTCCTTCCCAACATTATCTGGGAGATTCACAGCAAGCTCTACGTCTGAAGTCTTGGCTGTGTTCGTTTGATAACAAATACAAGCCATGACATCAGCTTGAGATTCAATCTAGAGAATTATCTTGTTTTATTGCTGAAACACACTGACATGGACTAAAACAGCGACAGAGCTGTGAGCAGCCACCTCTCTCAGCACTGATGCCATGGCAGATGCTCTGAGTGCATCCTGTGCTGTTTGCTCAGCAGCCCTGAGGCTCCTGTGATGCAGAGCAGTGACCTTGCACAGGCACCAAAGCAGGTGCTCAGTTACTGCTCTGCTCCTCCACTCATAAACCCAGTGCAGGCTTTTGTGGCTCTTTCAAAGAAAAAATCTGCAGCAAAAGATTTCCCTTTTCACCTGGCACTGCCTTCAGCAGGGCTGGACCTTGTTGCCCTAAACAAAAGACAATTTCCTTCCTATTAATTCAGTGATTAACTTGGTTTGCAACATTTCGGGGGAAGCCTGGCTAGAAAGGTTTGCAAAGGTTCATTATGAAATCTCGAGTTCATTGTAATTAAAACTAGGAAGGAAAGTCAGGCAGATTTTCTCTCTGTGAGCAGTGAAACCGAGCTGCTCTTGCTCACCCGTAACGCAACGCAGCCAAATCATTTCTGCTGGGAGGAAGCTCTTCCCCCTCCTCCAGATCCCAGAACTTTGCTAAAAACGCAGAACGAGAAGAAAGCAGCAGGGTGATACTTACAAAATAATCCTTAATTTCCTCAAACTTGGCCCTCAGCTCTCTGAGCTTGGCGGGCAGGAGCTCGGGGAAGTGGAGGCAGGAGGGCTGGGAGCGGGCGGGCGCCGGGCCCAGCAGCAGCAGCAGCAGCACGGGCACGGCTGTGCCCCTGGAGCAGGTCCTCATGCTGTGGGAAAGGGCTGCCTCCCTCTGCTGCAGCTCCCGGATGGATTCCACAGGAGGGTATAAAGCAGATCTGCAGCTTTCACCTTGATGGAGCCCCTAATTTATACTCTCAAAACATCACTCCATTTCCTCTCCCCATTTCCTGAGGAGCAATATTGGGGTTTTAAGTCATTCATTAAGCCCAAATGTCACTTGGGTTCCCGTCAACTTGGGTTTCCTGTTCTTTGACCCCCCTCCTCTACTCACACCCCATCGATTTTTTTGTGCTTAGACTCTGCATTTTTTTTTTACATTGCTTGTTTCTTGTAAATTTAGCTGTGGCTGAGGAGGAAAGCTGAAGAGACACAAAGAAGCCAAGGTGCTGCGTGAGGTTACTTCATTCTAACAGTTCCATTTTTTATTTTTAGATGAATGCTGTATGGTTAGGGGAAAAAAAAAAGTGTTGTTACTTTTAAATCTCAGTATCAAACGTGCAGAGAGCATCACTCAGCAGAACTGCTTTTCATGAACTGTACAAATTCTCGGTCTCTTCCTTTGGCATTCTAATCTGTAAATGCACACAATCATCTGAAATCTTCATTTTTAATTAGGTTTTTTTTCAGTTAATGCATATTTCTGCCGAAGCCAATGTGAATTTTCACTGCTCAGCAGGCTCAGTTTGTGCTCCCCCAAATCAGCTGGATGCTAATGGCATCAGTGGATCCCAGTGGAGGATTCCAGCCCTGCTCTGGTCCCTCGTGGATCCTCCACGGCAGGAGCAGGGTTTGTGCCACTGCTTTGTTGGCTGGTGTTAAAGTGCATGAGCAGGTCACAAAAATTCATTTTCCAGGCTTTTAAATCCTATTTTGTTTCCTAGAAATGGACAGCAGCCCCATCCAAGCAGCTCTGCAGACAGCGTGTCCTGTCTTAGCTGGGACTGATTGTCCCAGCTGTGATAAAAATTCTCCTTCGGAGCCTCAGAGAATTCCTGTGACGTCTCCCCATTTTCCGCTTCCCTCTCTTTTCTCCTCTCTTTCCATATCTATTTTAGTCCACACCCCTGCTTCCTTGGGATAAAGATTTCACTTATTTATTTAGGAATTTGGCATCCCAGAAAGTGAGAAGGGAGATAAATTCAACTTTTCTAAAATCAGGGGGTTTTCTTTGAAATCCCTCATGTTATTTTAAAAGAGCTCGCTCTTCCCAGTAGGGAACAAATCCCTTGGATTCTCATCTCCTTCATCACACTGATCTTCTTTCAAGTTGAATTTGTGAACCTCTGAGAGGGAATTTATTGCTGGAAAAATGCTGGAAAAATGCAAAGAATTGTTTGTTCCTGCACACTGAGAGGTTTCCATTTTATTTTTAGGGGCAGGAGAGAGGAATGGTTGGCATGCACACGTGTAAGAGCAAAGGGGATGAAACAGCAGCTACTGGAGAGTCTGAGGCAGGGAAAGTGTGGGATTTTGTGATTTGTTTTCCTTTTTTCTGTTGGTGTTGCCTCTTCCAGGGGCGATGGGGAAGCTGCTCCTGGGGAACCACTGCAGGGACATCAGTGCAGCTGAATCATGGCCTGGGTCATGTTTTTGGTGGCCCGTTTTTCTTCCCCTGCTCTAACACAGCCGTGGGGTTTTTCCCACCAGCAGAATCCATCTAAAAGGAGAAGGGCAGAAAGCTCGGACAAAATCAGTCTTAAACTCACTTCCCACAGGCAGGATCCCACCTTTCCTTGGGATCCCACACAGGGAGATGCTTTTGCTTCTTTTGCATTCACTTGAACCTGCCAGGGGTCAATAAACCTTCAGTGCCAGGACCTGGGTGGCTGCTGAAGCTTCGTCAGGGCACAGAAGCTGATGTGTGGGGTTGGTTTGTGTGGTCCTGGATCCTGTGATCCTCAAATCCTGGAGTTAATCCTGCTCCCTTCAGCGAGGGATGCAGCCCCAGGCTCTCCCCTGCAGTGGAATGGTTTAGCTGCCGGTATTTTTATGGGATGCCAGGCAGAGGGGCTTTGGGAACGTGCCCTGGCACCAGCAGGAGCTGGATCAGCCTCCTTCCACCCCGCCCAGGGGCTGAGCGCTCGTTTCCACACTTCTCTCGTTCCGAGCCGGCCCTGGCTGTCCGTGAGGTCACGTCTGACATCCCCAGCGGGCTCAGCCGCTCCGGCTCTTGTGCAATTCCCTCCTCCCCGTTTTGGAACCCCGGGCTGTGTTTTGGGGCTGGCAGCAGCGTCAGGCGGCCGTGCCTGTTCCGCAGAGGAAACTCTGGCCTGCGCAGGGCGATTCTCTGCTGTGTTTACCTGTGTTTCCTCTGCCTCGTCAGAGATCTTGACGGGGCAGTTTCGCTCTCAGTCAGCCGTGCTGAGCGCTGTGGAAAGGCGGTGACTGCGCTACTACACCGGCGCTCATGAATGAAGAAAGCACCTTTGCCTGAAGAGTGTCCGGGGGCCGTGGGTGTATCTCTGAACCTTTAGGAAACAGCTTTCATCTTTGCCAAGAAGATCATTTCAGGAAGGAGAGTGTGTTACTCAAAAGCCATTCGTGCAATTTTACCCCACCTCCCACAAACTTCTGAGAGCATCGAGTTGGCAAAGAACAGCAGGACAGCAAATGCTGCTGCTGCACTGAGACAGAGGCCTGGGGGCAAACACTTTCTCCCACAGCGTGTCATGGGGAAAGGATGGTTCTGGACATGGTCCTGGGCAGGGCTTGGAGTCAGATGTCCTCAGGGTCCCATCACTGCAGCAGGGTGGCACCTGACCCTGGTAATTGAAGGGGCTTTTCTTATCTTGGCAAGGTTTGATGTGACAAATTTTTTACTTCTTTTTGCCTTCTTGGTCTCTGCCATTTCTTTTGGACAGAGGAACATTGTGTATCACCATCCCTGGAGGGCTTTCACCATCCCTGGAGGTGTCCAAGGAATGACTGGACGTGGCCCTCAGGGCTCTGGTCAGGTGACAATGTGGGGATTGGTCACAGGTTGGACTCGATGACCTCAGAGGTCTTTTCCAACCTCAGTCATCCGTGACTCTGTGATTTTCTGCACTATCTATTCTAGACGTAACTTGGAGGGTCCCCTACAATTCCAGGCCGTCACTGTGGTGTTCTCCTTTCTTTCCTTTTCAGAAATTCCCCATTTCTCATCCCTCCAGATCTGGACGATTTGCTGCTGGTGACGCCCGTGGGGGAAGTAGGGCCTTGGTGGCCTTTCCTTCACCCTGTGTTTGAAGCGATGGCATTTGCTCTCTCAGCAGCCCAGTGCTGATGACTAACAGTTCCTGGTGAAGCATCAAGTGCCCTGCTTCATGTTTTTTTAAACGAATTTTTCCTGCTGGCGAGGCATGACGTTGGACGTTTCACATGTAGGAACCTGGTGGGAACTCGCTGCGTGACTCACGTCGACCTCAACAGGTAAATCCCAAATTGCTCTTCGGAAATTTAACCAATGTCACCGGTTTATCTTGTCCAGAAATAGGTTATTAATCATGAGTACATCATGGCTTTAATGTGATTTCTGATATGACGCAGAGAGAGAATTACATAAGAAGTTCTTAGAAGGTCCAGAACTTCCACGTCATCTAAATTAAGCTGGAACTCTCTGGAATTGCCACATGAAAGAATCGAGCAATGGAGACTTTCTCCTCTCTGCAGATTCAGTTTTGGTGATGAAATTAACTGAGAAATATTTGCACTTTTTAATTGCACACATAAGCCTCCCAGTATCTGCAATTCTGTTGCAGCCTAAGGCAGAGATTGAATATTATCCCTATTTAATATCCCCCCTGGAATTCCAGGGTGCCCTCTGCCAACCCAGAAGAGCCAGCTGTGCTTTATTCCCAATTTTCCATGAGTTTTGCCATTCTAAGCCCCTTTCTGAGGGGTGTGAGGAGTTGTGGGTGAGGTCACTGATGCTGCCATCACCCACAGGAGGCTTTCCCCACTCCACAAAGCAAACAGAGGTGTTATATTTTAATCTCTTTTATTTTCCCTGGAAATCAGCTGTTGACAGGAATTTTGTGATGCTCACAGCACTGTCCTTAGAGAAACCAATGGGATCTTGGCACTGGAGTCTCAGGAGTGGGGACTGTGTGCTCCGAGTGAGGTTTTCTGTGGTGAGTTTCTTCACAGACAATTAAAAAGTGTAAAAGTATGCAAAAAAAGCCCGCTGAATATAAAATCCATTGCCCAAATATCACTTCCACTGCCTTCTGGGGTTTTTTGAGCCTTCCACAGAAGAAATTTTGAGCAACTCCTGCCCTGTGCAGCTCATTGCACAAGTGCTGCTTTGAGTAGTTTCTTTTTTCTTGTTCTGGTACAACTTGGGGGGAAGATGGGTGGGTCTTCTGGAGAATATTGACTTTGTCATGGTTTAGCACCAACACTCTGACCAATAACACTAACCCAGCCTATTTATAGTGCTGAGGGGTCATAAGACAGAAACTCCTTATCACGGTTTGAGAAATCAGATAAAGCAAAGCCGCTGCTCGGAAGCTCCGTGTGACCCCGGGGTGAATTTCAGAGCCAGCTCCACTCACTTTCCACAGCACCACCAGGCCCTGGAGCCAACACTGGCCTGGCCACTCACACCGTGGGGTTTCGGGGTGGTTTTTGTGCAGCACTCACGGGGAGGGTTTGGAAATCCTGGGTTTTCTTTGCCAGCCCCCAAACCACGGATCAGCTCTGGCCGGGGATGGGGATGGTGGCTCATCCTCGGAGCTCGAGGGATGCTGCAGCACCCCTGGGGATTTTGCACGTACTCCCACTGTGTCTTTCCGCTCCAAAAGCTTTGCTGTGGTTTTTTGATCAAAACATGATCCACCAGACAAGCTTTTCAGAGGTTTCAGAGGGTTTTGAAAGTGTTCAGATCCCCCTTCTGTTCTCTTTTTTTTTTTTACAGAGGGAACAGGTGATCCAGCCTCCTTCTCCTGACAGATATCTGATTATGGAGACCCAAAGGAAATCATGGAATCATGGAGTGGTTTGAGTTGGAATGGACTGTAAAGGTCATTTATTTCCAACCCCCTGCCATGGGGGCTGAAATTGAGTTATGAGAGAAGTGGAGTTCAACCACTGAAAAGCAATTCCTGAAATCCTGCTGCTCCCCATGGGAGCTGGGGTGTCAGCTCCACTCCTGCTCAGCACTGCTGTCCTTGAGCTTCTTCAGCAATTTCCCTGGGCTTTATCTTTCTGTGGAAGTCTGAGGAAGATTTACTTCATTAACAGCATCAGGCATTTCTGTCTGTGTTTTGTTATTGCTCTCCCTGTCGCTTTTGAGGACTGTAAGTGGGAAGTGGAAGATGAAGTTGAATGGTGGAAAACCCCTCACCGAAAATGGTGTTTAAAAATAAGAAGATTAAAAAAAAAGAAGAAGAAGAAGAATAAACAACGATCTGAAACAAACTTCCTCTGCTGTCGGGAAAGGAGGGATGGGCCCTTCATCCCCGTGCCTCGCCAGCGTCCGGCAGCGTCTGCTGAAAATCGAAAGTCAAATGAAGATGCAAAATCATCACAGTGCCCCTGGTTTGTATTGATGGCTGAAAGGGGTTGTGCAGCCAGGAAATGCTCAGCATTTTCCAGAGCCTTCAGTGCTCCCCCGAGGTCAGGGGACAGAAGGCCAAGCTGGTGCTCCCCGTCAGGCAGAGCTATCTGGGATAACTGGTAGGAGGATGAGCCTCTGGAAAAATTAACCTTGCCTCAAAGCATGATTTTCCAAGAATTTACACCTAGAGGCAAACAAACAGTGCCCAGTTGCCCTGGATTTCCCCCTTCCCACAGGATGTGTTATCAAATAAGGCAGGAACCGCTGGAGCCGAGTGGCTGTGATGTGCCAGCCTTCCCTGCTTGTCCCTCTCTGCCCATTTCTCCATGCCTGGGCCCAGAGCTGGAGCAGAACTCCCCGAGCTCACGCGCATCCATCCCGAAACCAGCCTTGGCTCCGTGGGGTTGTGAAATTGAGAGGGGCAATATTAACCCAAAACCGAAACCTGGCGCCGGGAGCCGGTTGCGTACAGAATCCACAGCGAATTTACTGAAACACAGCTTTCAGTTTTGGTGAAAGCCGAACCCAGTGGCTATTGGAGTGATTCATTTGCTCCCCAGATCATTCAAAAATGGGGCTCATATCAGCCAGCTCTCAGTTTCTCCTTTATTAGGTGTCATTTATTGCCTGCAGCATCAGCACATTTCACCCTGGGGGCAAACCCGGGTGCTGTGTGGGACTGGCAGATCCATTGGCTGCTCCAGCCTCAGGCCAAGCCTGGTTTTCCATCAAAAGACACTTTTGGGAATACGGTTTAGGGGTGGTTATTGGGGTGCTGTGGTTGATTGTTGGACCAGATGATCCTGAAGTCTCTTCCAGCCTGGGTGATTCTGCATTTCTGTGAAATGCCCTGTGTGACTTCTGCTGTCACAGCAGCTTTTAGCTCTCTGAAAATAAGGATGGGAGGAATATGAGAGCTGGGTGATGGGTGTGGGAATCCCAGCAGACCCTGGCCCAGGTAATTTAACTCTCCAGTTGTCCCTGAACTGGGCAGGGGTGAGTTGAGCCCTCATGGGCTGGTCCTTGGCATCACACAGAGCATGAACAGCCTGGGTTTGGGCACAGGGCACTTTGGGTGGGCTCACATGGACACAGAGGTGGCAGCTGGAACCTGAGTGCTGGACAGTTGAAAAAAAAATGCTTTTTGAGCTGTATTATTTGACTCTAAAAGCCTGAAATATGCGTTTCCCTTTGGGGAAGATGCCATTTGTGATAACCAAAATACAAGCTCACATTTTGCCAGAGCAGGGGAAACAATTATCTAACCTTCCACGCCCCCCACCCTGGTGACTAAATGAATTTTCTGCAGAACAGCTGTCGATGCTCGAGATCCTCCATCACGCTTTTCCTCTTCCTCAGAGGTGAATCTTCGAGGTGGAGGGAAAAACAGAAAACCACCTTTTTTGTTGGTTTTTTTTTTTGCAATTTCTTTCCCCTCTCAGGGTGAAATCCTGTCCTAGCAGCAGCAGCAGCAGCAGCAGCAGCGGCAGTGCCACCGGTGAGTCACGGGGTGAGTGTCACATCTGCTCCGGGCAGGAGGTGGCACAGGAGGTGGCATCGCTGGGACGTGCAGCCCTGCACGGCCGGGACGGCTCCGTGCCCTGGCCAAGGACGAGCAGCAGCAACGGGGGCAGCCCGGGGGCAGCCCAGGGTCAGCCCCGGCACTGGGGTGATGCTCCCTGGGGGACGTGGCACTGTCCCCTCCCCGCTGCGCCTGGGGACAGCCTGGGCCGGGCTCTTGGTGTCTGACAATGGCAGGAAGAGCCCCAGAGGGACAACCACGGCCGGTGCCCTAAATCAGGAGGATTCTGGCGTTGTCTTGGGTGAGGGACATTGTCCCAGGCTCTCCAAAAATCCCTGAGGCCCCCAGAGCTGGGAAAGGAGCAGCTCTGCCCATCCTAAAGCTGCTGAGAGTCCTGGGCACCGTGAATCGCTCGGGAAGAATCCTGGAAAGCAGCTGGATTTTGCTCCCTGGGCTTTGGATGTCTCTTGGATCTCGGCTGAACAAGAATCCCATTTCCCTACGCCAAGCCCGTTGCTCCCTACGAGGCAGCACCCAGTGTTTGATTTTCAGAATTATTCAAGTGGTTGTGGCTTGAAACGTGACTGAGGAGAGGGTACACGCTGTACCTCTCCGGCAGTAGCTCCCCACTGAGTGTTTTCTGACTCATTTGGCGAGTTTACCGAGAAAAACAATTTCTTTTTTACTTCTGTCAGCAGCACTGCAGGGTGGGTGGGTGAAGGCAGGGCTGGTGCCGGCCCTGGCCAGGCTTTCTGCCCATAACGAGCTGCACTAATTGAGAGAGAGGAGAGCAGCGTGAATTTCAGGGCTGGCAGAGGGCGTTGCCATCACGGAGAGCAAACGTCGGTGCCGAGCTCACGGAAAGAGTGACACCAGGGGTGGCACCTGTAGGGTGCTGCTGTCAGCGCCTGGGCTCAGCAGCATCGTGCCAAACCACTCGTTCAAACGAGGTTTTGGCTCTGGATTGGAGTGGCAGGGATTTCTTGACGACGAAGTCTTGATTTTTAAGGTGCTGAGCCCTGAATTTCACCTTCCCATTAACACCCAGCTACGCTGAGGGCAGGGCTGGCTCACAACTTACACCGCTGCAAGTGTCAAGGAAATTACCCCGGTGCGTAAAAACCAAGTGGAAACATTTCCTCCTGCCACTGGAAACAGAATTACAATTCTTTGACAGGGGTTTTGGTGAGCTACGGCATTATCAGGGCAGGTGTAGCACCCTACGATCATTTTTGTTTCACGTGGCTGAGTCGGTTTTTGCAGCTCTTTCCTCGAAGGAGATCAGGAAGGTTCCTGAGCTCAGCTATTGCTGCTGGATGTTGTTATCAAGGCTCAATTCTTCCTTTATTAAAATTTCTGGGAGCATTTCTCTCACTCGGGTTCTCTGGCTCTGGGGACCTGAGAAAAACCATTCTCAGCCTCATATCTGAAATGATGGTTTACCTAAAGCTGCTGTGAAATAGGGGCGATGACAAAGAATGTCAAACCAAGGCTGGGCTGTCGAGTGTTATCAGAACTTCTTAGAGCACAAAAAGTGCATTGAAAGGCACTATTGAAACTGGTGCCTTATCACCCTGAAACACTTTACTGGAAACCTGATGTTAAACGTGATCTGGGACCAGTGCTCGAGAGCAGAGCGCCTTCGGATCAGAGCAGCTCGAGGACAATTTTTTAGAGGATTTTTTAAATTATCTTTTTAGGATGAAATGAATAATTTGAAATGAATTCCTGGGAAGGAATTGAGATGGGTGAGGGCAGGATCAGCACTGCAGTGACTCCCAGTAACACCAGTGGGGTGCACAAGGGGATGGAGCAGGGCTGAGAGCTGAGTTTCCCAGCGGAACCGGCCGGGGGTGAGTCAGTGTCGCGTCCCCCGCCGGTGTCGCGTCCCTGTCACGCTCCCGGGCTCTCCAGGATCGTCTCCCGTGTTAGTCACTGCCCCGAGCCGTCCGTCTGCAGCAGCCCGATGCTTTCTGCTGCCCTGCAGATGTTTTGTCCCCGCGGCAGTGCCGCGGCTCGGTGGCAGCGGGGCTCGGCGGGGCTGAGCATCGTCCCCGCGGCGCCGGGAGCTGAGGGGACGCAGCGAGGTCCGAGAGGCTCCTTCCCCCGGGCGTTGTTTTCCAGCCGCACTGGGGATATTTCCTTTGCTCCCGACTCAGCCGCTTTGTGCCTGTGAGATGTGGGGCTGCGGGCTTCGCAGAGGTGATTTCTCAGATAAGTCGGTGACACCCAGGGCTGAGCTTTAATTCCTGAGCACCAGGGCAGCTGGCTCGCAACCCTCTCTGCTGCCTTGGCTTGTTATTTGGGTCGCAACTGCTCTCGGTGTGCCCTGTCACAACGTGCCTGCCATAAAATCCCGAGGGAGGAGCCCTCCCCCGTTAGCTGGGAGCTGCCTGGAAGTGCTCCTGGGGAGAGGAGCGCTCTCCCTGCCCCGTTCCCAGCGCCGCGGTGCCCGAAAGGTTTAACCGTTCCGAGAGTGCCTGAGGGAATCACTTCCCATTTTACTGAGCTCATCTGCAGCGTCACAACGCTGAGTTTCAGAAATCCCTTTCTTCTTTCCCTCTTCCTTCCCAGAGCAAAAGAGGGATGATTTGCTGTTTTATTGAGGGTGTTTCCACGCTGCTGGAGCTGGCAGGTTGATGACAGCCTGGGGAAAGCCAAGCCGGGGTGATTTGCTTCCATCTGGGTTTGGTCCAACTTGTGCTGATGGCTTTAAACTGGCAGAGGGCAGGGATGGATGGGATTTTGGGAAGAAATTCTTCCCTGTGAGGGTGGGGAGGCCCTGGCACAGGGTGCCCAGAGAAGCTGTGGCTGCCCCTGGGCGCCTGGGGGTGTCCAAGGCCAGGCTGGACAGGGCTTGGAGCAGCCTGGGATGGTGCGAGGTGTCCCTGCCCGTGGGACACGAGGTGGTCTGTGAGTTCCCTCCCAACCCAAACCATTCCGGGAACCCTGCTGGTTCCACCCCATCTGCTCTGAAATGAGAGGCTTTTGGACATCCCCCACGTCCAGCACTTGGGGTGCCCCACCACCACCATTTCACAGACAGTAAAACCCAAAAATGAAAATCTCTCTGGGCTGTCCCCCGCCCCGACGGGGTTTTCCTTCTTCTTGCCCTTGTGGTGAGGGTCCTGCTGTTTCCTCTGCTTTGCAAAAGGTCGGTGACAGGACACAGAGGCCGAGGGGCACAGCCAGGACCATGCAGAGACCTGTACAAGGCCCTGCACCCCAATAATACGTTTCCCTCCTGTTCCTGTGTCATCCCAGCATCTCTCCTCCCGCTCACCCACAGCCTTTAACCCACGTCTCTTTCCTGCCTTCTGGCACTTGGCTGACCCATCCTGGGCGTCAGTTCAGTTACCAAAAGGAAAAAAGAGACAAGAAAGAAATCCCTTCTGTCATCTGCCATTTACATAATGAAGTAAGACCTCACTGCCTCTTCCCTTGTTTCCTCACCCGGGCTGGGTGTGCACCGGGCTCCCGGGAATGCTGCCACTTCCTCTGCTCCCAGCGAAACTTTTGCTGCAATTCCAGGCAGCCACTGGGAACTGGGGGAGGAAGGCAGGGATTAACAGCCCAGTGCTGCCTCAGATCCCTCCAACACCTCAGCCAGGGCAAATCCAGCCTGCTGCAGACCGGGCCTTGCCCTCAGGCTGCCTTACAGGGGGCTGAGGGAGGCACGGTGGACGCTTTTGGGGCAGTTTCAGCAACCCCGTGTGCAATACCCTGACTAGCCTGGGCAGAAACTCCATTTGTCTAGTCCTCCCCTGGTGACAGATCTACGCTCAAGACTGAGCTTGGTGATCAATAAATAAATTAGTCACCCAGCAGATTGTGCAGGACAGCCTGGCCCACAGGCACGAGATACACCTGCATTGCAACAGGGGCACGCTGGTGCTGCTGCTCCTGGCAGGAACCCGCTCCAGAGGCTGCCTCTGGGATTAGAGGGGTGATTTTGCCACCCCTGTGCCCTCCTAGTCCAGCTGACAATCCCTCCTCGTCACAGAAACTCCAAAGAGTTTGTTCAGCTGCACATTTTTGTTTGTAGACTGAATGAAGTTCCCTCCAAAGGGGCTACAGAAACAACCAAAGCATGCTTGGAACCAACAGCACAGGGATCTGGGGTTTGCACCAGCCCTGCCACATCCCTGTGACAGTGTGCCCCAGCTGGCAAACCCTGGTTCCCTGGGGGCAGCCTGGAGCTGAAATGCTGAGAGGAGAACGTGCCTGCTCTGCTCGAGGACCTGGGCTGCACCAGCAATTAAAGCTGGAGGTGGGATGGTCACGGGTGTCGCTGCACCACTGGGCTGGGGGAAAGCTTTGGACTGGGAATAATGATCACCTAAATCACCTGTGACCATGGAAACCACTTCCTCTGCCCTGACCTCGTGTTCCTGTGCATCTCCAACACCAGGCACACGGGATGGAGAAGTGTCCAGCCATTGAGGAGACTGGGAGCAGGATTCCCTGAACCTGGGAGTAGGATTCCTTGAATTTGGGACCAGGATTCCCTGAACCTGGCAGGGGAAGGCCACTTGTGCCAGGACAGTGATGGGGAAAAAGCCTGGACTTGGTTTCACCACTTCTAGAGGATCCATTGCCAGAAACCCTGGGGCGTTGGGACCACTGGCACCCCGTGGGGCGATACCTCTGAGCTCCCCCCATCCCAACGCCTCCGTGGTGAGCTGGGAACAGCCCCTCTCCAGGAGGGGGTTGCCAGCATTGCTCCACAGTGGGGAGTTTTGGGGATGTGACCCCCAGCACGGTCCCTCCTTTGGTCACATCCCTCTTCCCAAAAGAAAACCCACGCAGCGATGCCAAGAGTTCCCGCCTCCGTAGGTGAGGGAAGCACCTGTGGGAGAGGGAGCTGGTCCCTTGCACGAGCTCATTAATTCAGCAAATTACAGAGGGAAATATGTGCCGGGAAAAGCAAGAAAAATCCCAAAAGTTCACGCAAGAGTTATTTCCTCCTGGTACTGGGATAAAAACGCGTCCTCGGGAGCCCTCCAGGTCAGACAGCGGTGAGAGAGGTGAACCCACACAGAAGGACAAGGTGAGATTCTGAATTCATCCCTTTGCTCTATGTCCTTTTGGGTATTTCCTTGTGTTCCTGTAATGCAATATTCCCATAATTTCTATGAAGTATTTTTTTCATTAATAACCTTAATTTTCAGTGCTAACAAAACTTGTGTTTGACTTCCGCTGTTCCAGAGGGAAAACACTTTATTTTGGGATCAGACTTTGGGATCTGCTCCTTTCAGCACCTCCTGCTGCTTCTGTATCAGTAGACTTGTAAAAATTTAATTTCACTGTATTTATTTTTCTGATAACGTTTTTTCAAAAGAACTCTGTTTATTTAGATGCATTTTTAACTGATGTTTTATTAATTTTCCTTTGCTTTTTGTGCTCTTCTCTTCAATATTTGATTTTATTTGATTTTTTTTCTCTTGCTCAGGGGGAGCAAAAAAGAAATGGGTAAGAGATACAAGTCAGTGTGGGGTTTTTGGTACAGATGTACAAGTTTTACATAAAATGCGTCTATTTTCATATGGATCATGGTTGTGTTAATTAGGAAAATAATGAGGAATATTCTCTTCCTTGGGCCGGTCTCCCAGGCAGCTGACATGAGAGGATCCCCCTTGTTCCTCTGCCTCTTCTCCATGTCCTGCTGGGTGAATCTGATGCCAACAGCTGCGGACAAAATCTTCCACTTCGGAGCCTGCAGGGTTTCCATGAGCATGACAGAGATCAGGGCTGGCTTCACAGCAATTAAAGCCAATATTGTGAGTATTCCCCAGGCTCTTGGGGAGCTGGGGGGGTCCTTGGCAGCTCCCAAAGCCTCTCCAGAGCCAGCAGGTCCATGCCCACCTCTGTCCTCCCTGCAGCAATCCAGAGACCCCATCCGGACCCTGAGCATCCTGTCCCACCCACAGTCCCTGCACAAGGTTAAGGTAGGTGGCCCTGGCTGGGGAGCCCTTAAAGGATCCAAAAGCGGGTGAATGTGACCTTGGGAAGTGCAATCTATCATAAATCAGTATTCTTCAGCTTTCTCACACCCCAAAGCACAGGACAAAGGCCACTGCTCCAGGTCTCAGCCTCTGACATCCAGCTGCAAAATCAGCCGGTTTTATTTCGTGAGACTTGCTGAGGGTGGGTCTCCTGGAAAATCAGCCTAAAATGATTTCCCATATACTTTATCAGCTTCAATCAAGCACCAGTGAAGAAGCTTTGTCTGAGTCAGACTGTCCTGCTGTGCTCAGCTACAACAGGCTTCCTGTTAGAGATGCTTTATCCCGGAGAGTCACTGCAGGTTACACCCCTTTGGAAGGCCTTTTAGTCACTAAATTCATTTCTTAAGCCTTCAGACAGATGCTGCATCACTCATCACCTCTTCACCTTCTATGTGGACAAAGTTTTCAAGCACTGCAGGACCGAGGACTCGTTTGTGAACAGGAAAATCAGCAGCATCGCCAACTCCTTCCTGAGCGCGAGGAGGAAGCTGGGGCAGTGTGTAAGTCTTGGGTACTGCTCCAGTGGAGCTTCTTCTGTCACTGTTTCATGGATGAACCAGCCTGAGAGCTCTAGAAAGCTGCAAAGTATTTATAGAAACGGGTTTAATGAGAACACAAAGCAGAGTGATGTGAAGAGTGCTCCGTCCACTGAGGGATTTTTATATCTCACCAGCAAACTCCCCCGCTGGTCCCCAGGACCAATATTTGTCCCGTCCCCGAGTCTGCCAAGCCAACTGTTGTTAGCCAAAGTCTGGGCTGAGTCCTGCAGCCTTTCCCACAGTTCCACAATGTCTCAGTCTATGATGCCCAGCAAAATTAGAAACCAAAATCTTATTTTTAAAAATTTACTGCCCAGACTAATGAGTTATTCTTATTTTTTCAGCGTGAGCAGAATAATTGTGTGTGTGGGGAGGAATCCACGGAGAAATTCAAGCAAATACTTGCAAACTACGAAGGGGTGAGTTGGTGACTGAGCCTGGTGATTAACACCATTTAAATTTACATTTAAATTCCCTTTATGTTGGGCTGTACTGACGGTCTCTGCTTACAGCTCGTTCCTTTATACCATTGCAGCTGAATGTCACATCTGCAGCCATGAAGTCCCTGGGGGAGCTGGACATCCTCCTGGACTGGATGGAGAAATCTCGTTAGCGGGCAGCGTTAATGACCCACGGCCGGGGCTGGGGAGCTGCGGGGGCTTTGCACACAGCAGAGATGAGAGGGACAGTAAATCACTGCATCAGCACAGCTCCTCAGCAATTCCAGCTGCATCCAGGCAAACACGGAGAGCTTTGCCAGCCAGGGACATCGGCAGAGTCTCATTAGGATGGAAATAACGAGTTTGATTAAATCAGCATCGCCCTCGCTGACTGCTACCAAAGGATGCTCCAAGGGAAAACCCACCAGGGCTTCTCTTGCTGGCACAAGATAAGCTGTGATCATGTAATAAAATTATGGTTTAAATTATAGATTTTTTTGTCCAGGGAATGTGGGGAATGAGTGCTGAGTGCTGGCTGGGAGGACTCTGGTGCAGCTGGTGTTGCATAAACCTGGGCTCGGTCTCAGGGCTGCTGCCACTGGTGGATCTGGCTGAAATGAGGAGCACAGTGTGAGAAATGCTTCCAAGAATAGGTCCCAGCAGGTATGTCAGGCCTTAGAAATCTGTGTTTCCTTTTGAGATGAAATTTTCTGCCTTATCAGTAAAGAAGTTTCTGTGCAAGATGTGTGGTTGCTGAATAGAAAGATGTTCTTGAGTGTATTGTGTAATTTACTGACACTCAGTAGTGAGTTTTGTGGAAATTGGTTGCCATGACTGTAAATAAACCCCACTTGAAACTGTGCTGAGTCTGTTTGTCAAAATTCTGCGGAATTGCATGATTCTTGCTGGTGAAACTTTCTGAATTCTCTGTGGTGTCCTCTCACAGCAGACGCTGTCACTCCGGCATCCCAGGGCTGATGCATCCTTCTTGGGCATGCCAGAAACACCAAACTCAGACCTCAGGGCTGCTAAATCCCCCCAGTTTGTCCCCAAGACCATTTTTACTGTGCATTATTTACAGCTCTGGTCTGTTCTCTCCCGTTTTGGACGTTGCTGGTACCCACTGAAAGCTCTAAGTCCCAGCTGGGGGGACCAGCACGTGTGTCACGCCGAGTGGCATTTGGTGATTCATTTTCGGAGCAAAGATCTCTTACTGCTCGCTGTCCTCCCTCAAATATTGGCTTATGCCAACGGGGAGCTTCTCAGGGCTTTGATTCTGTTAATTTGCTTTCTCATGGGTTTCATTTGTCCAGGTGTCAGGGCACGAACAGGTGAATTCACCTCCCCATGCTCTGGCAGTGCTCAGGAGAGCTGATTTTTCAGCTCCATCACTGTTTTAGGAACGACAGACATCTGGGACGTTCCACGACTCTCCGTTGAAGAACAACCACCGGGAACGATGCTGGGATGCCGTGAGGGACCACGGCTCGTCCCTGACCACAGGAATTCAGTTGAGCCCTGGTGACGCAGGGGCTGCCTGGTGAGTTCCTCATGGATCTTTTTGGGCCCTGGGAAACTCTCAGCTTGAGGGTTTTATTCCACACCTTCAGCTCGTGTTGCAGCCATTGCAGTTCATTCTATCCACTGATCACACCCCGTGTGTCGCACGCCTCAGTCCATGCCCGGCTCCCTGCTTTAACCCAAACCAGGGATTTTACACGGCTGTACCCTCTGCAGGGCACGGCAGCAGCCCGGGGCCTTTCCCTTCGGAAACGGGGTGCCAGCTGGAAGTGCCAGCGGTGGGAGGAGCGGGGGTGGCAGCAGGCAGTGCCAGGGCTGAGGGGTGCAGGAGGGCTGCGGGATGCTCAGCCCCCGCTCCGCTGCCGGAGTTCAGCTCATCCCGGCCGCTCCCAGGGCAGCGAGGGCGGAGCGGAGCTGAGGAGAGGACGGCGCCGGGCAGGCTGAGGAGGAAGAGCATTTGCGAAGGGAGAACGAAAGGGGTTTTCTCCTCTCAGAAATTTCCAAACCCGAGCGTTCTCCTGCCGCTGCTGTCCCCCCCGGGGCCGCTTTCCAGGCTCACGCCTTTCCTGTTGCACCAGAGTCGGGCGTTCCCTCCCTTCCAGCGGCTCCGGGCGGGCCTGTCCCGGCCCCTCCGCGCCTTTCCCGATATCCAACCCCTTCCCACCGCGCTGCCGGGGGATGCAGCCCTGGGACGGGGCAGGTGAGCCCTCAGCTCCCTCCGGGGGCTGGCAGGGAGGTGCTGCCCGGGGCAATGGGGCTGTGAGAACCGCTGAGCGGCGGGAGCTGCTGCCCCGCTCATCCCAGCACGGAAAGTCCACAATTCAGGAATAATTTGTGTTTTATCTGCAGTGAAACTCGGTGTCTGCCAGCGAACCCAGCCCGCCGTGGTCACCTCTTGGTGATTACAGCTTCCCACACTGCTTTATCTGTGGAATATTCAGCTTTTCCCCCCCTTTCTGTGCCTCTCTGGGTGGGCTCTCCTGTGATACCCCACAGACCCCGAGTTCCCCAGTCTGCTGAAAGCCACTGGATTCTTTATTGCTCGTGCGTACAAAAACTCCAGATCGTGTCTGGCCTGCAGGTGCTGCCCTCAGGTCGCAAAAGCTTAGAGGAATCAAAAGCATCAGATGCTGTTCTAAAGGGTTTTCCAGCTGCCTTTAAAAGAAAATGGGATTTTTTCTTTTCTTTTTTTTTTTTTTTCCCAATGTTCCTTCTGACCCATGAGACCCCAGTGCTGGAACTGCTGGTGGGATGAGCCACTGCTGCCGGTGGGATGAGCCCCTCGAGCTCCCGCTGTCCCCCAGCCCAACTTCCTCACTCAGCCCTGCACTTCCAGCCCAGCCCCCTCTGGCATCCAACGATTCCTCCTAAATCACCACTCGAAGCTGAATTTAAGCAAAAAGAGGTCAAGCTATAGCAAGGTGTGGTAGCAGTGGAGAGTGTTGCTGGCTGACATCGTGATCCTCCAGGCAGAGCCGGTCCCAGGCGCTGCCACCTCCCCTCAGACCTGGTCCTGCACGGGGGCCACGTCCAGGCCAGCGCTGTCGCCCCCGGAGCTGCCCTGGGCGATGCTGTCCGAGGTGACGAGGAAGGAGGAGTAGGCGAGGTCAGCATCCTCCTTGGAGCTCTGGGAAGGACAGCAGGACGCAGTCAGGGGATGGGGATGGGCAGCAGGGGAAAAGGCAGCGTTTTGTGGGTATCTCAGGGTAACACGGGGGCACTGGGGGAGCGGGACAATCCAGCGGGTCACACTGGTGCCGGTGTGAGCATCACCCCAGGAAGACCCCAGATGTTTTTAGGTTTGGGATTCCATGGCAAGCCTGTCCCTGGGTGTTGGCACCCAGCTCCCCTGTCCTACACCTGCTGGGCTTTACTGGTTTCCCGAGCTTCCTTTATTGCTCCAGTTCAGCTCCTGGCACTTACAACACCCACACCTCACCTGTTGGTAGGGACTTTGAAAAAGACAGGCTTGAATGTGGCACCTTCAGCCACTGCCAAGTGGTGCCACTGGACCATGATCTTACCTGAGGGGAGGGCAGGCAGAAGAGGGCATGGAGAGGCAGAGAAAATTAGGGAAAGGCAGGGATCACAGCACGTCACAGCCCTTGCAATGGCAGAGCCCCCCCTGTGCCCCCTGAACCACTGAAAGGTGGGATGTGCTCTGGTTTCCAGCCATGTGCTTATCCCAGTGTTTCACATTTCTGGTAACAACCCCAACCTTCCTGGCGCTGCCTGGGGCTGCCTTGGTTTATTTCTTGAAGCAAAGTGACTGCTGCAACTGTCTCTGCTGAAACAGGGAGTCAGGACAGGGGTGAGACCCACCCACGGGGGCTGGTCTGCAGCAGGTGCTGGATCCGGGTAAAATGGAGAGCACCTGGGTGTAAATAAAGCCCCTGGGAGGAGACAGCCCCTTTGCCACAGACTGCAGGGCTGTGGCCACATCTCCCAGGTCGGTGGCCTCTCTCCTGCCTCCTCTTACCCTTTTTGCCTTCTTTGTGTTGGCAGCGCTTTCCAGAGTGTCCGCGGTGGCGATGAACTCTGCAGGCAGAGAAGGGAAGGTGTTGGGGAGGGGACAGAGGCTGACAGGTGCTTCTGTGGCTTTTGTGGGGTATTTCAGCAAGTAAGGGCTGAGCTGGGGCAGGGCTGGGGTCAGCCACTCACCGTCCTGTCCCATGGGGGTCTCCTGGCTGTCCTTCACGCAGGCGCTGTTGCTGGCACTGTAGTCCCTGACGCTTTCAAAGTCTGACATGCTGATGTTCGTCCTGTAGCTCCCCACGGACACCAGGTCTGGTGAGAGGGAGCAGGAAAATCCCTCAGGTCTCGCTCGGACCGGGTGGGAGCACGTTCAGACCCAAACCCTCAGTGCCAGGCGATGCCACGTGGCACAGTGGGCAAAGCCCAGGGAGGGCTGGGCTCTGTCTCAGCCTGGGCGCTCTGGGAGCTGGAGCCCTGTGCATGGGGTCAGTGGGAGGAGCAGGGTGCTGGAGCTCTCTGGATGGGGTCATTGGAGAAGCAGGGACCTTCCCTGCCCATCCTGGGGTGGCACCAGGAGAGCAGCTGAGCCCAGCACGTGGGTATTGATTTAACTTAGAGCTGCTGCCGTTTCTTGGGAGCCCAGACAGGCAGGGACTCACCAGATCTCTTCAGCTGCCTGTATTTGACAATGGCAAAAGCTGTCACGACAATCAGGATCAGCCCAGCAAGAGGGCCCAGCACCAAGGCGAGAGTGTTGGAGCCGTGGCTCTCCTCAGAGCTGGAACAGAGGGAAGGAGATCTCACTGAGAATGACTCCTGTGAAAATCCAGCAGGCTGAATCTGGGTAGGGTGGTAATTCTGAGTGAGCACGATGCATTTCAATCAATGAACTGTGTCCTAGTACATATAATTAATAAAAACCAAATAAAAATATAGGCTAGAGGTTGTGCCCGAACAGCTACATCAGCAGCTTGGTCATAAACACGTGAAGGAAAGTTCTCTAATATTAACAGGAGTACTTTCAAAAAGCTGCTTTGTACCTGGAATTTCTAATAATTTCCTTCTGATACTATTTGCTTGAAGTGGAGATTAATTGTGAGTCATCTTGCCCTTTGCTGGCATTTTTTATCTTCTCTGACATTTAGAGTAAAGTTCTTTGTGGATAAGATGATTTTTGTGTTGCTAAACAACACAGCCAGGCTGCACAAACACAGCACCCACAACGGGTCCATATAAACCCCACAAAAATGATAAATGGCAGGGCAGGGAGAGAACCAACCTTTCCGGGGCAGCTCCTTTCCGCACCTCAGCATCGCTGGAGGCTCCTCCCTGGGGAACAGCTCCGGGCTCGTGGCTGGAATCGCCAACATCCAGGAGCTCTGGGCTGTGCTTGGCATCGTTCCCTGTGTGTCCCAGGGAAGGAGGGTGGTCAGTGAGCAGCAGCATGAGAACTGGACAGAAAAACTATCTGGATGTGTTTTGTGGACATGGAGCTGCTGTGGGTTTTGGCTTTCCATGAGAGGCTTTTCAAAATGGGGGTTTGAGATCTGAAACCATCTCACACCAAATGATTTACTGTGAAAATCTCAAGTAGGCTCTCTCTGCCTATGAACTTTTGAAAGTCTTGCATTTCTGAGTAAAAAGGTTTGAATTTCTAAGTTCTGCCTCTAGTATTTCCAGATCAAACTTTGCACCCTTGCTTTGCTTTTACTCCTGGCTCCTTGCCCACCAAAAGCGATGGAATAAGGTTGTTTCTTTCTCTCTCTTTTCACTTTGGCCATCACCCGCTTAGGGTGGCTAAATATGGGCTACCCAGTGCTCTACTCTTTCTCTGCTTCTAACACTGTTCCTCCCCCCAAAACCATTTCAATTCCAAAATATTCCACCATAGCCGAGACTAAGCCCCTTGCTGTTGTTGTCAGCCTTTCCCGCTCCTTACTGGTTTCCTGTTTATCAAGACAAGAAGTTCCCTGGAGCGAGATCTCTGAACTGGATCAGTTCTTCACCTGAAAGGTGCCAGATGTTGCCTAAACTAAATGATGCTACACATTGTAATAGGAATAATTAATAAGGACCGGGTTAAAAGTAAAATGTGTGTGGAAAGAGGTGAGTTTCAGACCGGGCGTTTCACGACTGGGAAGTCAAAACGGAGCGGATGGAAACACCGGAGGCAAAGGGTGCAAACCAGGGCGCGGGTGGCACCTCTGGGAGGCTGCTGGGTGACAGAGCATCTGCTTTGCGGTGCTGCAGCCTAGCGGTGATGGAGAGACCGCCCGGGGCAGAGGGGAGCGCGGTGACAGCAGGGACAGCCCCGCCGGGGAGCTCACCTGCGGCCACCCGCAGCTGCACGGCCAGGGCTTCCCCGAAGAGCCCGTTGCGCTTCACCCCGCACCAGTACCAGCCTTCATCCTCCTCCGTCACCGGGTCAAAGCTCAGCACAACCGTCCTGCTGGACTTGTCACAGGTGGCATTTGGCCCCGGCAGCCTCTGGTCCTGCGCTGGCAGCACGGGGCAGCCGGTGTAGTTCCACTTGCACCAGTACTTCTCGTAGGAGTAGTACTTGCAGGGGTAGGAGCAGGTTAAATCCACCCGGGAGCCCACTTGTGCCTCCACTTTCTTCTGGCCAGTCAGCCCAGGCTCTCCTGGAAAGGCAAACGGGACATCAGGGCTGCTGTGAGTGGTTTCGGTGGTGGGGGTGGCTGTCAGCAGGTCACGGCGCTGCTGGGGACGGAGCTTCGAGGGAAAGTGCTCCTCTCGCTGCTAAATTAAGGCTAAAGATGCTGTTAATGGTTCTTTTCTTGCAAGGCTTAAGAAACACTTAAATGAGAATTTTCTGTGAAAATTCCCACAAAACTGAAACTTTCTGTCTCAGTCGTAAAGCTGCTGGGGCGAGCTCAGGCTTGGAGCTCACGTCTCTTCCCAAAAAGCCAGACTGCTCACTCGGGGTGCTCGGGAGGTGGTTTTGCACCTCCTGAGCAGGCAGAGAACTGCCAGTGCACAGCTCTTACCGTCTACGACCTTCAGCTCCGTAGATGATTGCTGCTCCTTCAGTTCATTCGACATGCACCAGTAAAAGCCTTCGTCCTTGGCCTCCAGCTGGTTCAGGACGACGGTGACCGTTTTGTTTCCGGGGTTCTCGAACATGGCCACTCTTCCCTCATACCTGTCCTTCACGTACCCAGTGTTGTCTATGATCTTGTCACATCCCTGGGCTCTCCACTTGCACCAGATCCTCGTGGCCGATTCCCTCAGAGGATCATAGAGGCACTCGAAGGTTGCCGAACTTCCTTTTTTCCCGGTTACCGTGGTCTTTAACTGAGGGAAATTTTTGTCTGTTGGTGAGAATGAAATGAGAAGTTATGAATGCCTCACTTGTGTCCACGGGGCACTCTCCCAAGAAAATCGACATTATCAGATCAAACAAAGCTGCTAAAGTGGTTAAAGCAAGGCCAGGCAAAGCTCAGGGGGGCAGCCAGCAGGAGACCGTCCTGGCACTGGTGGGAACTGATCCTAAAGCATCAGCCAGGCCTTGCTTTTCCCCAAATCCTCTGGGTGTTTGCTGGCTTTGGGGACAGACATTCCAAAGCTTTTTTCCCTTTGCTAGAGGGAACATCTACATCTGTCAGTTTGGGATTTAGGGAAGTGGGGGCTTGAAAAGACAGCTTGCTTGCCTCAGACTGGGGGTTGGAATTTGTCTCCTGGAGTTTTGGGCTGGGGAACGGAGCTATCCACCGCTGGGAAGGTGAAGTCTGGATACAAGCTATATTTAGTGATGGTTTAGTACACTACAGGTGGTTAAATGAATAAAAGAAGTACTTAGATGAGAGAATAAGGTAATAGCAAAGAGAAATTCCAGTTCTTCCTAAATAAAGTGAGACTGCTGGTGATGCTCCTGAAGAGAAGGAGAGGGGAAGGGGAAAACACACTGGGAACAGCTCACCCTCGTAGATAAACACGTCCAGTTCCTTCGATTTTCCTCCGTTCCCATATTCACCGGCCCCACAGTAGTACAAGCCTGCATCTTCCCAGTCCATCTGAGTCATCGTGACACTGAACGAGCCTAGAGGCTCCTCAAAAGTCAGCAGCACTCTGCCTTTGAAGTCATCATCAATTTCCTGATGGCTGTTGGCGATGTTCCTGCAGCCTTCCTTCTCCTTCTTGCACAGGTATCTCTTCATGTCGGCGGTGTCCGGCCCAAAGCTGCAGGACACGGTCCAGGTGCTGCGGAGCTTCACGTAGAAGAGCTCGGCTGCCTCAGGAACCGGGGGGGCTGTGCACAGAGACACAGGCAGGGCTGAAAGGAACCTTTCCTGAGAGCACCTGAGAGCTCCTGCAGCTCTCACACACCGCGCAGGCCATGAGTGAAGCCCTGTTTAAAAGGGAGAGGCGGGGGGAACTAAAAGAAAATGGTATTTTAGGGAGTCTGCGATTACCTTCAGCCACAGTGAGAACGACTCTGTGGGAGAGCCCTCTGCCATTGACCCCAACACCGCACTGGTAGGAGCCGGCATCGTCCGGCCCCAGCGCCGAGATGTTGATCTGGAAGTTCTCTGCCGCGGGGTGGTCAGTGAGGGAGGCTCTGCCCTGGTAGCTCGCAGCGACGAACTCCGTGGACACCATGGTGGCACATCTGGGGCCGGACTCCTTGCACCAATACTTCCTGTCCCTCCTGTTCACCGCCGTGGGCGGGTAGAAGCATTTCACGGTGACCGAGCCGCCCAGCACGCCGTGGACCTGCCGCGGGCCGAACACGGGGCTGGAGACTGCGAGGGGAGGAGAGGCCGGGAGTGAGTGCCCCGAGCGCCCCGGAGCGCGGCATCGAGGTGCCGCGGCAGTGAGAAGCACCCGGGAGGTGAAGATGCTCTCCAGACCCTCCTCCTCCCTTCCCAATGTCACCTCCAGTCCCTGGCCACCCCGAGAGCTGTGTCCCAGGCGGGTGACACTCACTGGTTGCCTTGGGGGGGTGTCTGCTTTTCGCAGATCCCGCTGGGAGCAGGGCGAGCAGGAAGAGCAGCGCCAGGGGAGTCATTTTTTCTTGCGTTCCCTGGAAGAGATGGGGAAGGGTGTGGTGAAGAATCACACTTGCGAAGTGTTAACCATCTGAAAATCTTCGTGCTTGGCGGGTATGGGGGTTGTGGCTGCTTGAAGTTGAGAGAAATGCGGGTTTTAATTGCTCCTGTCAAGGAATTGAGCAGGAAAGAGGGAGTTGGTAACTCTGTCCTTGCCTGTGATGCTGCACGGCGACTGCACTGCCCATGGATCTCATCCCAGCACTCCAATGTTCCCTCTGTCACAGAATTCCTGACTGAAGCCTGTATTTAGTGACTGCTCTTTGTTTCCCTGCTCTGTCCAAGGACACATAAAAGAGGAAAAATGGGGGTATTTTCACCTCTACTTTTTTTTTCTTTCCCAACTGCTGAGGAACTGAGTGAGCTGCAGGGATTTGCCTCAGCTCTGCTCCTCCAAAAATCAGATTTTATGGGCATTTCCTGAGCACAGCTCCTGATCCACCTGCCTATCCCGAGTTCATAGAAGGCACCCACAGGAGCTGATGAGAGGTGCCAAGGAAAACTCCTATAAACAAGCAGAGGAGTTTGATTTCAGGGCATCAAGTGACACAATTTTATTAAGGGTAATTCCCAGCAGAAGAAAAAAGCTTTTATTTCCCTGTTAAGATGAAAGGTGTTCTGTTGTGCCTCTTCCTTGTATTGTGATTTCTCCTTGCTCAATGGCCACTTGTCCGTGGCTAATAATTAACTCACCGAGCATGAAAAATTCTCTGTCAAACACATCCCAGAAGTGGCCAGCAAGGCAAACATAACAAATTCTGCAGAAAGTAAACAGCGTGGCACAAAGAGGGCCTTGATGTTTGCCCCGGGCTCACGGCAGCTCCTCTGGCTGATGGTCACCTCGCTGCCCTCCAGCCTCCTGCGGTGCAAGCAGGACCCCAGCTCGGCCTTGCCCATTTTGGCAAAGTTGAAATAATCTGTTATTCTGATTTCTTAAAAAAATTCAACAATTTTTGGGGTACAGACCACGTTGGTTTTTAGGGTATTTCCAGGACATTTCCCTGGATCTGGGTTGGGACCATCACCTTCCTCTCCAGTGCTATTTTATGGCTAAATTTTGGTATTTTCCAGGTTTCCAGCAGCACGTGCTCTCTGGCCAGGCTGGCTCTTCCAAATCTCATCCATCACAAGATTTTCCCTGCATTTCTGTTGTGCTTTTGGGATTCTGTCAGCCCTAGGGAGCATCATCTCCAGATTTACGATGATTTGGAAGAGACCAGGACCCGACCCCCGAGCTGGGCAAACCTGAGCCCGCAGCTGCTCTGTCTGGGTACGGAACACCAGAGTTCAGTTCCCAAATTCTGCTGAATTCCTGCTGTGGGGATTGCCAGGGATCAGCCCAGTGCAGCCCATTAGATATTAACTATTGCTCCTAACAGTGACCGGTGTCAAGGCCGTGCCATGGGACCAGCACAGCGCGAGGGTTTGGTTGTGACATTTGTCATCCCAGCCTGGGAGCCCTTCTGGCTTCTTGGGGAATGTTTGCTGCTGTTCAAACAGTTGAGAAATAATAACTCAGAGGTAATACATTCTATATGGAGGTAATATATTATATATGTTTTATAGAATATATTTATTAATATTTATATATTAATAGTATATTATATATATTTTCCCCTCAGATCCTTTTGAGCCATGGGGAAGCTGTGCAGATGCAAATTGTTGTAGAGAGAGCTGTGCTGGAGGCTTCTGTGCCCAGAAAAAGGGCACAGCAACAAATTTCATCCTGCACAAGGCTGGGATTTCCACATCTTCAACCGCCCATCAAGGTCACTGCTCACCTTGCCTTGCCATGAGTTTTATTTGGGGGAGTGGAATGGGGAAAAGCCCCCAGTCCACCCTATTTTCACAGGGTTGAGAAGGAGCAGTCAGCTTCCAGACAGAAGATCGAGCTGACCCAAACACCTACAGAAAATGAATGTTCCCAGTTCCAAACAGATGCCTCCTTTACAATGTGGAGAGAATGAATGGGAGGGGCTCGTTCTGTGATGCTGGGAGCAGAAACACCCAGGCAGAATTTACTGAAGATTATCAGGATTTACCAAGAAATCAGCAGTTTTTAGGAATGCCTGCAGTGCTTGGGACCCTCCGAAATAAGGATGTTTGTGTCAGTTAAACACATGAGCAACAAACGCCATAAAAGAAATGAAATAGAATAACCAGGCAGCTCTCATAGCAGTGCCTGAAATCCCAGCTGAGATTGTTTTATATATTGGTAATATTGGCCCAATTTTATGTTCCTTTAAACTGTTGGATCCCCCATGCACCAACTTGTTGCTTTCCAGATCAGACCTTCATGGTTCATTTGTTTCTTGGGCTGGAAAGTGAAACCAACTCCAACACTATTAAATTATTTTGGTTTAATTCTCCTCTTCCTGCAAGGAGCAGGAGCATCCCATGGCCCAAGAGCACTTGTTCACCTCAGCCTGGAGGGATGGGGGGTGCCAGGGCAGGATTCATTAGCAATTGCAATTAGGTGATGTTTATCTGTACTTCAGAAATGTATTGGATCTACAGGAATGTTCCCTCTGCAGAGCAGGAATTCAGGTCTGCAGGAACCCACACCTCCACTGCCTGGATGGGACAGGGCTCTGCCTGGCGTCTCTGATTTCGCTTTTAGGATGCCCAGCCCGTTCACTTAAGCTCCAGTTTCTGTTTATCTCCCTGTTAACTGTACAAGCTTCTCAGGGAGCTTCTGAAGCAGCTCCTTTAGGACAGAACTGCACCAACTCTTCTGAAATTTCAAAATCTGCCTGTTGGCATTCAGAAGTCTGTAATGACCTCAGGTTGAGTGGCAAAATTTAGATTACCACAGTAACATTTACTAACTTTTATTTCCTATGCTAAAACTTAATGCAAAGACTGTAATGATAATTAATAATTTTTTTTCCCCCAAGAAATTAAATATTAAAAATCTCCTGGGTTTTGCATTCCCAGAGATGACGAGGCAGCGTTACTCACACTCCGGGCTCCTCCTGCAGCGCTGGGCACTTTCCCTCTCACCCCGGACCTGCTGTGGGTGTCCTGTGTCCCCGTCCCCGCCGGGCTGTGGCACTGCCAGCCTGGTTTAAATACTCGCTGCGCTTTCAGCCCTGCATTTCCACCCGTTGTGCCTTAAAGGAACAACCCCCGGCAGCGCTGCCAGCTGAGCCCCAGCCCACGGCGGGGCCGGGCAGCCGATGCCCAGCCCAGCTCTGCTGTCCCTCCTGGGTGCCCCCTCTTGTCACCGTCCTGATCACAGCTACCCCGAGGGCGGGGGGCTCCCAGGAAAGGCCCAGGGCACCTCTGCCTCCCTTGGGAAGCAGCCTGGGGGCTCCGTGGGGTGAAGTCCACGGAGGGTCCTTAGGGTACCCCCCACCAGCTTTTTTGCATCCGTGATTCCTTGCTTTGCCTTGTTTCAATGATGCAAAAGCAGGAATTCCTGCTAACTGGGGGGGTCACATGGAGCTTTTCTCATCCACTCAGGGAAAACTGATGGGTTTGAACAAGGTGGCAGCTCCAGGCACTCCTGCCATGTCTGGGAGCAGCAAGACCCTGACCCAGAATTGGGATCTTCAATAGATTTGCCAGATCTTAAAGCCAGCCTTGGAAGTACCTTTTGTTTAGCTGAGGGTGTTGAGATCCTTTCTTTCCATGAATGTGCAGATTTTGGGGTGAGCAAGGAGCTTTTGGCTGGGGAACTTGGTGGGGATCCTGGACTGGGAGAACAGCCACCACCACCTCTCCTGGATGGGGACAAACCCTGATCCCCTCCAGGCTTCCCACCAGAGCTGCCTCTCTGGGCATTCCAAACATTCCCCAGGTAAGGCTGGCATTACATTTTTTGCCTCATGGCCACAGAGTTGTGCTGGCTGGACCACAGTGGACTCAGCTGTGTTTGCTCTCCTGGAGCTGCCACTCTCCCAGGCACGGATCCCTCGGGATCAGCCTCGCTGCTGGATCCTGCAGAGGGATGGAAATGCCTTTTTTAAGACCTTGCAGAGGAAGGTGGGATGGCCACGGGCAGAGGGAATCCTGGCAGAAGCATGGGAACCTGCACCTGCTGGTGCATCTCAGGGAGGAAAAACTAATCCAAGGTGAACGAGCAGGTTTTTTTTTTAACCAAACCTCCCCTTTCACCCTCAAGATTTCCAGTAAAACCAATCCGTTGCCTCATGCAAATATATTTGAAAAGTATTTCCTCGCTCTAGCGCACGAGGAAGCGTTTTCCTGCCAAGTCCCAGGTCCCAAAGCATTTTGGCATCTCCAGAAAACAAACAACCTTCGGATTGCGTTTATTTGGGGAGTGCAGATTGCAGCATGAACCATGATCTGAGCGTAAAACCCACGCTGCTGCCCGGGGCTGGGCCGTGTTTGGGCTGAATCCCATCTGGTTTTGAAGCTGTGGATATCCCTGCAGAAGAGGTGAAGGAAAAATAGCACTTGGGAATGTGGGTGTCTGAGAAGCTGAAATTAGACGTGGTTTATGTTGGAAAATAACTCCACGGATCAGGATTTTTCAAAAAAAACCTCAGAAAATTCTTATTTTTTGAGCTACCTGGTCCCTTCCAACCCAAACCATTCTGTGATTCTCTGATATTTTGCCTCCCACTGAGCAACCCTGAAGCCACAGAGGTCCTTCCCTCCCCACCCCTCCCCAGCTTTACCTTTCCCTCAGGGAAATAACCCACAAATAGCCGGGTTCAGGTGCATCATTTTATTCTCTCTTGTGCAAAACACGGAGCGATTTGGGCAGTCTGGGGGTTCAGCTCTCAGTTAAGGGGATTTGGGTTCTGAGCAGAGCAATGGGGGCTGTTGGGGGCTTGGCATTTTATAGCCCCGCCCTGGCTTTCCAGAGGGAAAATTCCCAGCTCGGGTACACGGGGCTTTCACAGAAGGTTCTGGCTCAAGTCTTCATCAGGCACCTTGAAAAGTGACTTTTCCCCACAGCGCAACTGTAAAATAATGAAACAGAAGAGAGGCTGTGATCTGGCTTTGCCTCTCTGTGGTATTTGCAGAAGTGATTCCATTGATGTTCCTGGGTTTATGCCCAAACTCGGTGTTTTAAGTGATATTTTAGGGGGTTCTGAGAACAGAAAGCTGGAGAAACCTGGGTCAGAGGGGACTTCTGGAGTCGCCCTCCTGCTCAGCTTGGGAGAATTCTCCCAGGCTTTACCCCAACCCAGACATCTGGGAGCAAAAGGCACAAACAATTTCTGGGTTTCATTCTCATTTTTAGGAGTTTTTCACCAAATGTTGAGAGTTTATTTTCGAGGTTTTAGGGGGGATGCACTTTTCCCTTTCCATCCTTTATATTTAGGACCAGAAGGCCCCGTTTGGCTCTGAGTGCATTGCAATGAGAATGTGAAATCACCAAATTTCTGAGCCACTATTCCACTAATTTTTTTTCCAGTGGAGTCCTTTTCAGTGATACGAATTCCTACAGATCAGATACACTTTCAAATATTTGCTCAGATGATTTTTACAGGAGATTTTCTCTAAAAAGCATCAACAATCTGAGACAGACTCTTACACAGGAGCTGGTCATCCTGGTGTTTCCAAGGATAGCAGAGATTGTCCTGCGCAATAGAACAAAAAAAGAACGACAAGGTTGCAACACAGTGAACAATAATTTCTTCTGTGTAATACTGAGCAAGGTGATAAGCAATCAGAATTCACTGAAACGGGCAGGAAGAGCGATAACAGCTTTAGTGCTTGCAATCAAAAATTATAATCAACCCCACAATAAATATATAAACTTTATACAGGATTTAATCCAAGTCTTTTGAAATCCACGGCTTAACTTTTCTCGGTAAGGAGGAAAGGCAAGAGTTTGGCAGCAGAAAGTGATTCTTGGACTGTGGATTGTCTTTCCTGGACTGCAAACCTGGTGCCTCTCCTGAGGAGAGCCACAAATTCCCCGCTTAAAATCTGGGTTTGTTCTCTCTTGTCAAGGGAGACGACACTCGCAGTGCCAGCCCCAGCAAACACCCACCTACATTTGCCAGAGCCCATCCTGAACTCCTGCACTTCTCCCGGACTCGGGTTCTCCTCCATCCTTTCCTCCCTTCCAGGGCTCAGCCCAGCACAGGCTGAAGCTGGCTCCAGGCTCCCAGTGGCGCTTCCTGCTTCTCCTTCAAAACAAAACACACGGATGCACTGCAGGGAGCACCCCCACTCGCTCCTCTGTAAGTATTCCAGCCTGTCAGACACCAAACTGGGCCATTATTTCACAATTTCCTTCTTGGGAAAAATGTATTTCCCCTCACCGCTGTCATCGCTGAAGGTTTTTTGTCCCTAAATTGATTTCTGTGGATGTAATATGGTCTGGATTAAGACAGGTGCCCATATCTTTGCAGATCAATCATTAGAAGGGATTTTTTGGGCCTGTCTTTATCAGCTTTGCACTGAACGAGCTGGGTTTGGCCCCAGGAGCTGCCCAGAGTGAAGCCACTCGCACCACACAGGTCCCTCCCTTCGGGATTTTCTGTCACTCACGGGGCCATCAATCCCCTACACACAAACCCCAGCCTTGCTTCCAGCAGGATTTCCATTTCCTTCATTTGCTTTGTGCTTGAGCACATCTAAAACAAAACCAAACCACTTCTCAAGGACTTTGCTTGCGGGTCCAGCCGCGCTCTCGGGCTGCAGAGCGGACACGTGGCTGAGAGATGGAAACATTCCACGGGTCAGACTCCAGCCCTCAGAAAGCACCAGCAGAGCCCTTGCAAAACAACCACTGCAGCCCCAAAAGGTGCTGCCTGGCCAACCTACCTGGCTTCTTTTGAAGCTTGATTTTGGCCAGGGTGAGGATGACGATGGCGATGCAGATCAGCAGGAGCAGAGCTGGTAACACAGCTGGGAGCAGCCGCGATTCCCCCGAGGAGCTGGGGAGATGAACCACCAGGATTAAACCGGGCTTGGATTCACCTTCCTGGTTCATGCAGGTGGTTGTTTTCACACTAAAGGAGTCGTAAACTCTGACTGAATCAAAGAAAAGAGTCAAAGAGAGTTGAAATCATTCGATCTGGAGTTTGGCTTATGAGGGAGTGATTCCTACAGCTGCTGTGTGGGGTTAGTGCTGCCAGCTGAATCAGCCCCTCCAAAGCAAAATGAGCTCTTTGCACAACACAAATTCACCAGAAATACGTCCTTTTGGCAGGTTGTTACAACCCTCACGTTTTTGGAAGGTGTCTCCTCTTTCTGTCGGGATGGCAGGGGAATGTGGCTTGGGGGAAGCTGGGGAAGGGGAGGATGGGGCTTCCCGTGCGGGGGCTCAGTGGGGTGGATGCGACTCCGAGGTGCCCATCTCAATATTGAACTGGATTTGTGGACTTTGCCCAGTCTGGGTCTGGCTGATCCTGCATTGGCACCAGATCCCCTCAGCAGGGCTGGCTGGTGGCCACAGCGGGGGGAGAAGTGTTGGAGCTGCTCACAGGGAGCACGGGAGGCAAATCCACTGGGAAACCATCTGCACTGGGGTGAGACAGAGCAACCGGTGTGGAGAACAGCCTGGGGTGATTCCTGGCCAAAACGCTGCCAGCCTTTTGATGGACCCTGCCCAGAGCTCAGCCCTGATGCAGGAGCGAGCACCCAGCACTGTCCGCGGGCTCCCGGCTGCGGCGGGGCTGGGGAAGGTGCACTGAGCTGGGCAGCAGCTACACATTCACCAGGGCTGTTGCTCAAGCTCAGCCACGCTTCCCAAGGTCCTGTCTCCATCCTGAGCACAGGGAACCAGACAGGAGCAGTTATTGACTCTGGCACCTGCTCCACGGGAGGGCTGGGGACAAGTTCAAAGTGTGCATGGACATGAGGTAACCTCGTCTCCTCCAGCTCCTCGTGTCTCCCGGAGGCGTTTTCAGCAGTGCACAGCTTCCACAGGGCTCTGGGGAGTGGGGCACAGGTTGTAAAACACCAAGGATGTGCCTGTGGACTCACCTCTCCTGGAAGGTTTCACCCGGGGAGGTTGCAGAGGTGCCCGGGGTGGCAGTGGGCAGCAGGGTGCTGCTGCCCCTGGGGACAGTGCCCAGCGTGGTGCTCTTGGGGACAGTGCCCAGCGTGGTGCCCCTGGGGACAGTGCCCATCGTGGTGCCCTTGGGGACAGTGCCCATCGTGGTGCCTCTGGGGACAGTGCCCATCGTGGTGCCTCTGGGGACAGTGTCCAGCGTGGTTCCCTTGGGGACAGTGTCCATCAGGTCTGCGATGCTCCTGTGCCTGGGTGTGCTGTGGGCAGCAGGATTTGCTGCGGGGGGTCTCACAGGAGGGGCTGTTCCTGGGTCTCGCGAGGAGCAGATTCCTACACAGAACATTATTTTGAGGCTTTAATACCCACCTTTGTGCAGAGGCAGCGAGTTTGTTAGGTTTCCCGAAGATTTACACGTTACACCTTGCACCTCGTGTGAAAAAATACCAGACTCAGACATTTCTGTTTTCCTTGGAGTCCTACAGAAAGCAGCAAGGGAGCACTAAGGAAAACCTTAATACCTGGCAGCCATTCCTGCCTTAACCCCACTCTTCCTGCCCTTGCCAGAGGAGCAGTTCCATGGACCTGTGTGTTTACACTCTGCACTTTCTCAAACTGCAGGATAACCTTCAGCTTATCTTCAGAGCCAAACACGTCCCTGTGCTGCACGTGCCAGGACCAGGATGTCAGATCCCGGGGGTTTGCATCACAAACAATCGATAATAAAATCCAAACCTATCAAACTTCCTCCAAAAGCTCAGCTCTCACACCCCTGAAAACCTCCACCATCACCTCAGCTGCTCGCTAATAACCGAGGGGAAATGTAGAGCTGCTGCTTCTCCTGGCGTGGTTTGGGGATCACCCAGGCCCTGCCAGCACCTACCCTTGTGGATGAGCAGCTTCAGGGGGGCCGTGAGCTCCGTGTGCCCGCTCCTGGCCCCACACCAGTACCACCCTGCATCCTCCTCCCTCAGCTGCCGCAGCAGCACCGTGTAGGTCCCGCGCTCGGGGTCGCTGCTGGAGATCTGCATCCGCCCTTTGTAGGGCTCCAGCACGAAGCCCTCGTCGTCCAGCAGCACCGGGCAGCTCCCTCCCTTCCACCTGCACAGGTACTTCTTCTCGTAGGTGCCCTTGGGGTCGTGGTGGCACGGGAAGGACAGCGAGCCCCCGACTGTGCCGCTGTAGAATTTGGGTCTCCTGGGAACGGTGGAGGCTGCAGGGGAGGGGCAGGATTAGCATTTCACAGCCCTCACCCAGCTCTGTGAGCCCCCCGTGCCCCGTCCTACCTGCGGCCACCTGCAGAACCACCTCCTGTGGGCTGTCCTGACCCCTCAGTCCTTGTGTCCCACACAGGTACAGCCCCGAGTCCTCCTTCTTTAGGTCATTTATCAGCACTTTGAAAGCCCCAGAGCTCTCCTGAGGCGTGAGAAGGATTCGGCCTTGGAACCTCCTGTGCACGTAGCCATCGGAGCTGGCCATGAGACCGCAGCTGCTTCTGCCCACTTTGCACCAGAACCTCTTCGTGTCACCTTGGGTGTCCCCAGAGGGGCACAGGACAGAGACAGAGCCACGGAGCTCCCCTCGGATGAGCTGGGTTGGCCTCGCCACCGTGGCATCTGTAGGGAGAGAGCAGGACAGGGACTGTCAGCTCACAGAACCCCCAAAAACCTGCCCCATCCTTTTGGCTCGACAAATTCTCTCAGGCCATGCCCCTGAGCTCTGCTCCAGCATAATAAAGATTCATCTTTTTAGCTTATAATAACTCAAAAATATCCACACACACACACCTCACACCCTAAAAGCCCATCAGTTGTTTCCTTTACTTCTCCAAAACCCGTTCACTCCGACATTTCCTCTGAATCTCCAAACCTGTGTTTCCAACAGGCAGCGGAGGGTTCCCTTTTACATTTACACACCTTTGGCCCAACCTGGGTGCTTTCACACCCCACAATTATAAACACCCGCTTCACAGAAGAAGCTGAGGCACCCGCTGTGTGTGGATGCCCCAGCACTGGACCCCAAACCTCTCCCAGGAGAGAATCCCACCTGGCAGAACCGTCAGGTTGAGGCTGACGTAGAGCCCGTTGTTGGTGCTGCCGATGCCACACCTGTAGGTGCCGGCGTCGCTGCTCCTCAGCCCCGTCAGGGTCACGGCGAAGGTGCCGTTCTGGGGCGCGTCCCCCAGGGCCACCCTGCCCCGGTACTCGCTCAGGGCGAAGCTGCTGGAGGAGATGATGGTGTAGCAGACCCCGTTCGCTGCCATTTTGCACCAAAATTTGCGCTCGTATTTGTTGGCCGGGGTGGGCGAGTAGAAGCACTGGTGGGTGATGGAGCCTCCGAGCCCTCCTGCCAGAAAGCGGGAGCCGTACAGGCTGCTGGAGACCGGCTCTCCTGGGGACGGAAACAGAAGGGTTTGGTTGCTCACAGACAACCGGCAGAACCCAGCACCGCTCCTTCGAGGCAGGGCCGTGGTTCTGAGTGGCACCGGGGGACATCTGGCTCAGAAAATCTGCTCTGGATGTGCTGTGTTACCCTCCCCGAGTGCCACCTCACCCGCCTGAGGGGCACTGGTGTCACAGAGCCACTGGCACAGGTGGGGAGACCCTCGATGCCCCTTACAGGCCACTCCAGACCCCTCCCAGCCCTGGAGTTAAAGGGCAAGGGCAGGAATTAATGGGAAAAACCTTTGGCATTTGCAAACTCTGCCTTCTCCCCGCGGATGCCGCAGGAGAGCTGGGAAGGGAATCCCTCAATCCGCTGGCTCTCTGCAGATTCGGACTGGGCAGGGGGGCGGCTGGGCTGGTTTCCACACTGCAGGAGGAGGTGTTGGGTGTCCAAGGGAGGATTGAGCCAGAAGAGCACTGCCCGTGTCCCCGGTTCCTGCTCTATCTGCCCTTACCAGGGGCAGGGGACGCCGCGACTCACCCTGCAGCAGAGCTGCTAAAAGGAAGAGAAGCACCATGTCCAGCCCTCCCGAGAGCTCCCTCGGCCAGCCCCACAAATCTCTCGGTGGGGACGGGATTTTGGTGATTTCTGTGTTATCAAACAAAAGAGAGAGATTGTGGCAGCCGCTGGATTGCTCTGACGGCTGCTCAGGGCAGGGCGCTGCCTCCCCGGTGGCTCCGAGACTCTGACCTGTCCTAGGCCAAAAATAAGCGAATTTTAAAAGGAAAAAGGGTGCTAATGGTGCTCTGCAGATCCCTTCCTCCTGCTTTGAACCCCGCGGCGGTGGGGTGGTTGCTAAAGGCATCGCTGGCAATGAGGGGGCGGTGACGGCCAAAAAATGTGTGAGGAACCCGCTGTGGCACCGAACCTCCCCTTCTCCCTTCTCCCTGCTCCCTGCTCCCTTCTCCCTTCTCCCTTCTCCCTTCTCCCTTCTCCCTTCTCCCTTCTCCCTTCTCGTCTCTCCTTTTTCATCTCAAGAAACAGAAGGAGAACCAGCAAATAGGCATTAAACATAAAGCAGAAAGTGACAAGAAAGAGCTGGAGAAATCCCAGGAGTAAACCACGTGTGGTTGGTTTTTTCCTGTCTTTATTTCAGTCTTACATTGTGAAAATGTTTATAGGATCTGATTAAACCATTATCCTGCCACCATCCATAACTGGGATGCATTTTACTTTGTCCACATCTTTTTTTTGGGTGTTCTTAGCCAAAAAGGAATGTAATTTAATTTATAGCTTTAAAAGGAAAAAAAAATAAAGGCGCAGTGGGGAGAAAAATCACCATAAACCACTGCCTTTATTTTTATAGAAATAATTATGTTAAATTTCAGAACTGTTACGTTCTATGGTGAAATCTCTCAAGCTATCTGCTATAATCACTCTACAACAGCACTTTTCTCCAAAAACCAGCGTTTTAGGGCAAATTGAGGCTCACCTACCTTAGATTGTGATGCTTCTGGTGCTGGAAATTTTCTTCTCCTCTGCCTCCCGCTTGAATTTAGTTTAATGAAGTTGTTTTTGCAGCTGGCAGCTCAGTCTGTCTTTGCTTTTCTCTCGATGTTTAATTCTTTTTTTCATCTACTGATGTGCAGAGTTTAAAATGGATGCACTAAAAATCTCCTGAGAGATTGATGTGCATTGCTGAGCAAACTGGAGATGGGCAAAATGCTCAGGGGAGTAGCAGAGGTGCCACCAAGGTAGTGAGGATGGGACCCAAAAATGGCCTTTTTTAGCTATCTGAGGGTGTGGTGACATCATGGAAGGGGGGAGAAAAGGGTTGAGGAGCAGAAATTGCAGAGTTTGAGAGGAATTCCCCTGCTCTGCAGACAGAATGCTTCAGCACGGAGCACCTGTCCCCAAAGAGCTGCAGTGAAACGGTGTTTGCCGTGAGCCACTTCCAGGCAGAACTTCACATCAAGAACTTTGTGAAAGGTTCCTCAAACATCTGTGGTTCGAGTGGACCTTCACTGAGCTCATGTCTGTGTTTTGATCCTGTTTTAGGGTCAAAAAGATGGTTTCTGCTTCAGTTTTTTGTCATAAACCAGGCCCCGAAATGTGAACGAGGTGGGTTCAGCTCACAGGGTCTGAGGATGGAACATGAGCACAATTCCTCTTCTGCATGAACCAAATAACTGAGGGAAGTGTGGATGTGCTGATAACTTCAGAGCTGTGGAGGCATTTCAGTTACTGCCAGGACTTTGGTCTGCTTTGCCTCCAATTAAAAATGATGGGCTGCAAACAGAAACCCACCCGTGGCACTCCTGGGCTGGCTGCAGCCCTCCGTGCATCCCCAGGATCTGCAGGACAACATCCTCTGTGTGAGGAGTGTGACGGGCTCAGGAGGAGATTTGGAGGAACCACTTTGTTCTCCAGTCCTGCGGGGTCCAAGGCCTCGATCTTCCCCTCTCGGGTCAGCCAGGGTGTGAAGGGCAGATTGTTTTCTGTGGAACACAATCATTGGAGCACTTTGGAATCTCCCTGGCTGAAGATAAATCTCCATCGAGCACTTTTGTGCTGTTAATCATGATATGATTACTTCTATTGCAGTAATTGTTGTGTTTCCTACCAAACCTGCCCCATAAATTCCCCACTCCTGGCTGGGCTCCAGCAGAACTGCTCTGTCTGAGGGCATTTATTGCCGTGCCAGCAGCAAAGCAACAGCATTGGCCTTGTGTGAGCAATAAATTGGGTCCAGGTGATGGTGGGAGCCCCTCAGGAATACTCAGTGTTGTTTTGGAGAATCCTAAACCCACGGAATTCCAGGAGACCCTCCTGGGGCAGTAGCACTGCCTTGCACCTTCCCCTGCTAAAGGAGAGGTACGTTTCTTAGAATTTATTCTTCTGGGCTGTGCTTGTAAAGGAAATTCCTCTTCCTTCCCCTGACAAACCCGCGCTGGAGGGGGAATCTTCTCCCTGGGAGCAGCCCCGGGCAGGCAGAGGCTCCATCCCGTGTGCTCCATCCCTGTGCAGATGCGGAGGTTGCTGTCAGCACCTCGGCTCAGCCGGTCCGCGCTCAGAGCTGCAGTTAATGAACGATAACAACCCCTGCCTGCCCCACAGTGCCCGGTTAATGGTTAAACTCCTGCTTGGAAGCAGCCGGGGATGTTCCTGCTGCACACAAACCCCTCTGCAAGGAACAACAGTGCCCCTGTCTGTCTCTTCCTGGACTTCCAAACCCGAGGGTGTTTGGAAAAAACGAGCTGAGGTCTCGGGGAAGTGGAGATCCTCACTCCCTGCCCTGCCAGGGTGATCCATCCCAGCCTGAACCCACCGGGTTTTAAGAGCAGGAACGAGGAACACCGGGTCTAGCTCTGGTTTAAGATATTATCAGGTGAATTTGCAGCACTGGCAAACAGAGGAAAGCAAACCCAGACCAATAAACCCTGATTGCTTTGGCACAGCAGTAAAAGGCTGGAATGCCCCTGGTGGGGCTCCTCGTTGCAGGTTGTTGGTTCTGTGGGGCCAAGCCCGGCGCGGGTGGGAGCTGCAGTGATGAGGTTTGGCATTTTTCCATTTACAGTTCCAGCAGAAACAAAGGACAGGGGCAAAAAAAGAGGAAAAAAAGCAATGGAGAGAAGCATGGGGGAGTTGGAGAGGGTCCTTCCCTCCACCTGCACGTGAGCAGGGCAAGGGCAGGGCCTCAGTTCCTGGTCATTGCCCAAACCACCCTGGAATGTGGTCAAAAAGCCACAGCCATCTCCAGCCATCTCCCACAGAGCTGGAGTGAGCCCAGCTCGATCCTGGAGCCCAGGTTTGGTGTTTCCCAGCTCGGTTCAGCAGCATCCAACCCTCCTTCCCCACCTCGCAGCCCCAAGGCTGCCCTGAGGCCGCCCCGCAGGCACAAGGGCTGTTGGCAACACAAATGATTTCTGCCCTGGCCTGTGCAGCTGATGTTCCCTGACACTGCCGGAATTCCAGCAGCCACTGCTCCTGAATCTGATCTTTGTAATGAAAGATGTGCACGAGGATGTTTTAATTGGGCCACCAGGTCTTGACAGGCTCACGTAGACATGGAAATGACACGTCTGAGCCACGGTGGGACTGCTAGGTAGGAATTAGATGAATATTCCGTGCAAAATGCAAAGCTGGGCGTTTTCTTTGTTGTTTTTAGCATTGTTTTGCCGCATAAACTCAGTCTGGATAATCTGCATGAAGACACTGAGGGTACATTCACCAACTCTTCTGAGACTTGTTGCTTCTGCAAGACTCTGATCTCTCTTCGTGGCTGTTTTGTGTCTGGGCTCTGCTGGGATTTTGCCTTCTGGGCACAAATTGAGTTAAATATGCCCAGAATTAGATTCACAGAATCGTGGAATGGTTTGGGTTGGAAGGGACCTTAAAGATCATCTCATTCCACCCCTTGCCAGGATACAAAGTCTGATTTTGGGGGTCCCCAGACCAGAACCCAGGAGTTCTGCTGGGCTGAACCTGGGGGCAGATTTTGTTTGTGTTGTTGCTTTGTCCCCCACCCAGACTTGGAGCAACCTGGGATGGTGGAAGGTGGGGGGAACTGGACGACCTTTAAGGTCCCTTCCAACCCAAACCATTCCACGATTTGATGATGATGACAAAGCGAGTGCCCCTGTTCCTTGCAGGCAATTTAATTTCCAAGCTAATGCAGGCGTTCTTTAGCGAGAGGGGCTGACCCGTGGAGGCAACTGCACCGAACAATTTACTGATGTTAATTAACTGCTTGCAGCGCTGAGCTGCACTCAGTGGTTTCCATCGCTGACCTTGCAGCACCAGCACCTTTCCAGGACAGTCTGTGAATACCAAACAGGCTCAGGCTGACAAAACCCGCAGCCAGGCTTTTAATCCCTCTCCGAATGGGCAGCCCTGGAGCTGTTCTGGGCGGAGAGAAGGGGAGGGCACCGGTAGGGACGGTGCTGACCCACAGGAAGAACCCACGGAATGCAGGGCACCGATGCCTGGTGAGCTGCACTCGGGGGAAGCAGGGAAATGCTCCTTTGTGGCTGAGCAATTCACGGAATTCCTTCGGGGCTGGCCGGCCTGGTGTGAACCTGTGCACCAGCAGAAGGAGACTGGGCGGCAGCAGGAGGCAGAAGGAGCAGCTGGGCTGCAGGAAGCCACTGCCAGGTGCTGCAGGTGCAGCTGAGGTGGCCGCACTCCCTGCAGGAGCAGGAGCAGCAGCAGGATCCCTCTGTCAGCAGCAGAGCTCGGCTCTGGGTGGCACCAGGCACAGCCACGGGCCCGCTCTTGCACAGGGTCCCGGCCCCTGGGCACAAACAGCTCCGTTTCTGAGGGCTGCAGACAGATCCAGTGGGTAAAATTCCACATTCCCCTCGCAGGGTTAAACAGCAACGCCTGCTCTTGGAACGGGGCTTGCCCGCGGTGAGCGATGCAGCCCAGAGGGTCTGGCAGCAGCAGGAGAGGCACAGAAATGTGGAGTTCATTCCCAGAGGAATGACCCTGCTGCTCTGTGGCTGCTGTTTTAATTTATTCTCTTTTGTTTCCATTTCATGGTAGCGTGCACAGCTCCTGTTTGTGAGCATCCCCACGTCACAGACTGATAAGCGATCTTTGGAAGAGACATTTCTCCTTGGAAATCTGAGCAGAACTCAGCTTTCATGGCACCAGCACACAATGGCTCTGACTAAAGCCAAGGATTGGAAGAGAAACCTTTTGTTTCCAAGACAATCTGGTTTTAAGAAATGCTTAGGTTCTGTTTCAGGGCAAAAATGCTCTGAGAGAGCCCATAAAGCTCTCCTCCCTTCTCAGTAGATAAACAAGGTGAGATTTCCCTTGGGACTTGCATCATGCGGGTGCTGAGCAGTCAGACAGAGCATTGAATAGATGGAATCAGCCCTGGGTGAGACAGAGTGGTCAGAGGAGAGGAGCACAGGGATGAAAATGCACCTTTCACCCAGGCAGGAGTTCTGCTGACCCTTTTCCTCAGCGCTTACCCCGGCATCTCCCCCTCCTCTCCTTGCTCTTGCTGCCTTTAAAGCCAACCATTCGCACTTGAAAGTGCCCAGCCCGAGCAGCTCAGGGCTGGGCGGAACCTCTGCCGCTGCCTGGCTGCACATGGGGCTGCTCCGAGCCTGCCGGCAAACGCGGGAGCACCGGGAATTCCGGATTCCCCCTTTGCGCTTGCAGGGAGAGCCGGGAATCACGGAATCATGGAACAGTTTGGGTTGGAAAGGACCTTGAAGCTCTCCCTGTTCCGCCCCTTGCCACAGGCAGGGCCGCCTTCCACTGTCCCGGGTGGTTCCAAGGAATACTTTGCCTGTGCTGATAAAATGATTCTGTTTTATAGGTGGGACAGGCCTGACCTGGCTCATCCTTTGTCTCAGAATTCTTTTGTTTTACAACTTTGACATTTAGATTTACCCAGCTGCGACATAAATCTGTACCACACGGCACTTTGTGATCACACACAGGTTTATTAGGGACACAAACCACCTCTGTTCCCCCAGGTGAGCAGCGAGGTGCTGGCAGCATCAGCCGGGCCTGAGAGGTGCCAGGACAGCTCGGAAGGGAAGGAGTTGCGGCTGTCCCAGCCTTGCATCTGTCCCATTTTGGCAGCACTTCTGGATCCCACACCAGCACAGCCTCTTGCCTCCTTAGCTGTCCCTTCCTGCAGTTCAAAGCCTTCCAAGTGCTGGATCCGGGTGGTCAGGGCTGGATGGGAGAGCAGAGTGTGGCAGAGGAGGCAGTGGGATGTCTGTGCAGCCCTCCAGCCCCTCCAGCAGGCAGTGGTGGTTTTGGGAGGCACTTTCATGTGGCAGGTGAGTGCTCAGGCCGCAGAGGCTGTGATAAAATTAATAAAAAAGAACCCCAAAAAAGTCCAAAAGGAGCATCAAAATCCAGCAGTTCTTCCCAGAGACGCTTTATCCACAGGCAACCCCTTTGAAAATAAGCCAAACCCCTAATTCCATGGCTTCCCTGTTTTGATGAATCCCCAAATGCATTAAAGCCCTTGTAGGAGAATCCACCCCGTCCATGCTGAGAGATGCTTTGTATAAATAGCTCATGTACATCATCTGCTATATACAAAATATTCTGTACACGCGGCGTTCCTCTATTTGGTGTGAAGCTCCCAAAGCGCTCCCAAGGTGCTGGGGCAGGAGGTGGCAGCAGAAAATGCTCATGGCCGAGGCCAGGCAGTGAAGGCCACTGGATTTGGGGTGAAAAGCCCCTTTTCCACCAGCCCCGTGAGCTACTCCTTCAGCAGCCCCAACTTCTTGAGCGCCTCGCGCCGGTTCTCGTCGGCCGCACCCTTCGGGGAGATCTTCACGCTCACGGCGGAGCGGGACGGCCTGGGGAAGCTGGGCAGAGGGTGGGATCTCCTCTTGCTGCTCTTGTCCTGCTCCTCCTGCTCCTTCAGACCGGCAAAGTCCTTCCCTGCCCCGAGGGAGGCGGGCCGGGGGCGGCCGCTGCGGAGGAAGCTGGGGGCCAGGCGCTCGATGAAGGACATCTTGCCCAGGGAGCTGCTGCTGCTCCGGGCGTTCTGCTCCTTGGTGCTGCCGATGGAGCTGCCCAGCCCCACCCCGGAGCGCTCCAGGGTGTTGGATTTGAAGGCCATCTGCCGGACCCCCGGCACGGAGCCCTCCGCAGGCTGCCCAGGGATGGGGAGCGGCGTCTCCCTGGGGTGGGGATGGAGGTGGGCGCTGGGCTCCCTCCTGTCCTGGGACAGTCCCAGCTTCTCCAGTGCTTCCCGTCGGGCTTTCTCCTTCTCCTTGGGGTCGAGGTGCCCTGAATTCCCCTTTTCGGCAGTGCTGTCGCTGGCAGGGCTGGGGTGAGAGGCGGCTGAGGGTGGAGGTGCTGCTTTTACCTTCTGGTTGTGCTCCGTGGCCAGCGGCACGGGGCTGTTCCTGCTGGTTTTCAGGATGATGTTTGGTGGCAGTTTCCGTGGTTTGGGGGCAGTTGGAGGCCCACGCTTGGCATCGTGGTCCTGAGGGGCCTCCTCCATGGTGGATTTCTCCGGGTGGCCCCACGAAGTCCGAACCTTGGTCTCCTTGGCTGCCTCCCCCTTGGCATCTGAGCAATGGTTGTGTGACCACTCCAGGTCATCCTGGAAGGGGCCCGGGGGTTGGATAATCACGGACTTCGTGTGGGTTCCTGTGCTGGCTTGGTCCAGCCTGCCCTCCTTGGGCACCTCCTGTGCAGGTTTTCCTGCTGGCACTGTGTGGACACTTCCTTTGCTGCCAGAAGCTCCATTTGCTGCAGGGATGTTCCTCGGGAGACTGGAATAACCTGCGCTTGGAGCAGCTGCCGGAGCCGAGCTGGAGGAGGCAGAGGTGCTTTTACCACTCCTCTGTTCAGCCCCACGCTGCTGATCTCTGCTTGGAGCCCCATTGCCCAAATCTGGAAGAGAGGGAGATGAAGTCACGCCCAGCACAGAGACACAGAACATCCCTCACCCCTGCTGGGCTCAGGACGGGCACCCAGGGTTCCCCTGACTCCACCGATCCATCCCTGCTGGGGAAATTGGATCCTTTGGGTCTGACAAAGCCCTGTGAGTCTGTGTGAGCCTGTTCAGAGCACGAGCAGGGATGCTCTGCCCCGTGGTTCTGCTGGCTTTGCTCCACACCCGCCCGTGAGAACCGGGAGGGCGCAGGAGGTGCCCGAGCCGTGCGGCCGCTGCAGCGCGATGGGAACCGGCTGTGCCTTATCCAACCGGGGCACTGCTCCTCCCCTCCCTGCCAGGCTGCACAAGGCTTTCCAGCTCACCCCGGGGCACAGGGCCTTTCCTGGGCTTGGAGGGCTCCCCGTAGTCGGCGTCGTCCGTGGAGACCCCGCTGTCTCCCTCTGCATCCAGGGAGCCGATAGTTTCTTCCAGGAACATCAAACACTCTTTCTCTTCCACAGATAAATAGTCATAGCTGTTGTCGCTCTGGAAAAAGGAGATAAAGCAGTGCAGGTAAGAAAGAGAGGTTTACTTTATGCTATTTTATGTATACATATATGTACTTTATATAACTTTTTACATATATTTGACTTAATACTATTTAATGCCCAGGTAGTTTAGAGAGCCTGTGGCAGCTGCTTGGCCAGTGGCTGCTCAATAATGGGTATTTACAGCTCCAGAAAACCAGACAACCTCCTCTAAAATAGGAAATATATATATACTTAAAGCCTTTTTTTATATTACCCTCCTCTGTGGGTCAGGACGTGGATTATTCTTAACTTGGGAACTTGGCCTCTAACTTTTAGTTCTTTAAATTACTGTGAAATGTGAGCAGATGGGTAACAGATCTGTAGGTGCAGACACCTCTACAGCTTATTAATGCTTAGCAAACATCATAAATACTGAAGATTTCTGTGAAGGTGATGAGCTCTCCATGTTCTCCCGTTCATACATCAGCAAGAGCTGCTTAATTTTTGTTGTATTTTGAGCACGAGGAGATGTGATATTGCAATATCAGATATCCGGGTGATTCCTGCAATCTGTCATGAACAAAATGAAGTGCAGGACAGGACGGAATGTGCATCAGATCAACAAGCACGGGGCAGGAATTATCCCAGGTGGAGTTGTTTTGCAGAGGCGCCTTATCCAAATCTTTTAGCGTGCACTATCACAACCAGTTTTTCCATCCCTATTAAATTCAGAGGGTTTGGTTCTGGTTTGCAATACATCAAATTGAAAACCTGCCAGGACTGAGCGCTGCTCTCACACGTATCAATTATGCTCCCAGTCAGGCAGGATGTAATTAGCGCATCAATCCTGGAATCGGCGCTGGGAGACAAACAAGCTTGAACGGACAGATAGTGAAGAATTACACATCTCCACCCATGGTCCGCACTCATCCCTGCCTCAGCTGCGGCAGGAGGAGCTCAGCTCGCTGTCTCCTCCGGGTGAAGCCGCTCTCCTCGGAGCCAGTGTGACCCAGTCACCCAACTGGTCTGACCCCGGCGGTGCTGCCCCGTCTGCCCCGCACCTCTGGCAGCCCAGGAGCCCTGGCAGGGATCCCGGCCCGGCCCGGAGCAGACCCCGCAGCAGCGAAGGCTCCCGGCTGCTGCCGCACACGTGCCAGGATGGGAAGGCTGCGAGTGCTCTGGGGCAGGAATTCGTTTGGTCCTGGTGCTGTCTCAGGGCCTCCAGGTGCTTCCGAAGCACCGATGGAGGGCGGATTTGAGCTGAGATCTGCCCAAAATCCTTCCTCAGCTCAGAGGGGCGAGCTGGGCCGGGCACTCCCGGGTTACTCACCCGCTGCGAGTGGTTGGAAGCCGTGCTGACCATGCTGTCACAGCTGCCGGAGTTACAGCCAGCCATCCCCAGCTCCTTCCTAGGCATAGCACGGGCTGCCCTGGTGGCTGAAGAAAGGAGAAGCATTAAGTTGTGAGATTCCCCCGAGGCTGACTCAAGCACGCTGGGAGGGAGGACACGCAGCCTCTGATGCTGCTGGATGGAGGAAATGTGCTCCATCTTAGGCTGCTGTCTCCAGCAGAAGGCACAGCTGGGCTTTTTAAAATAATCCTTGACGTTTTCCCCAAAATAATTGGGAATAGGGTCATCTCTGCACAGCCAGCTCGTGTCGGTGGCTCTCTGATCACGTCAGAGGGGTGGATAAGGCAAAGGCAGGAGCTGCAGCCCCAGCCCCGACTCAAGGGACCTCTTTCCTCTGCCACACCCCGTGCCAGCCCTGCAGCTCCAACCTGCGGACGCGCTGGCCCCAAGTGCTGCTGGTTACTCCCATCCTCGCTCTGGCAGGAGCTTCCTCTGCCGCCCTTCCTCGGGGGCCCCGGGGAGCTGCCCCCGGGCCTTTGGGGCACGCCTGGCTGTGTTTGGGCACACGGCTGGCACAGCCCGTGGGGAGCAGGGCAGGCTGGGGCTGTGCCCGGGCTGCCCCAGGGGGGTTCAGCAGCACCCCAATGTCCCCTCTGCTCACAGCAGGGTCCCCCTGCTGCTCCTGTGGGTGCAGCCCCGACCCCCATCACCAGTGGGACCCCAGTGTGGCAGCAGCTGCCCGACAAACGCCCTGAATTTGGGTTCCAACAGCGAGACAGGGGCAGGGCAGGGTCCCAGGTGGCACAGGGGACAGTTATCCCTGCACAGAGCTCTGCTGCCCGCGGCGAGAGGCCGAGCGCCCGCGGAAGGTGTCATTGCTGGTGGATGCAAAGCACTGAGCCTCCAGAATTTCCTGGCACCACCAATTAGCTCCCTCCACGTGCACCACCCCGTTCGTGGGGAGGGAACTGAGCTGCGGAGGCGAAAGGGAGCAGCAAAACAAACACCAACACCCCCTCCAAGACACACAGACCCACGCGAGAGGATTTGCTCCTCGGAAGACAGAGGAGCCCTTTGTGCTGTAACCTGCAGGCAGGAACACACTGCTGCTTTTTTTTTCTCGTAGCAGGATCAGGGAATTAGATCCAGCGATAAGTGAGCAGAACTGGCTGCTTGTTCAGAGCGTTAGACCCTGAAAGAATTCCTTTGTAATTGGAATACGCCGCAAAAATCAGATTTCAACACCCACGCCCTGACAGATCTAATCCTTCCACGCAGGAGGATTTTAATATTTCAGTCTCAGCTTTGCGTTATTTACTGCTTAAATGACGTTGCAGTAAGTGGTGGCTCTGGAACAGCAGTTCCCTGGATTCTTTGGATTCAGATCTCTTCATGGCCAGGGATTTGAGCTGTCAGGAAGCAGAGCTGAGCTTGGGGGACTTTAGGCCTCTGCAGGGTTTTGCCGTGCACTTGAACATCCACAATGTGAAATTCAGATTTATACCAAAACCAGGTATATAGATTTATAGATTTATATTGACTCCTACGTAGCAGGAGGCTTGACCATGGTTGTTGCAGTGCTCCTGGCTGGCTGCCTCCCTCCCAAATTCAGACAGCAAAACCCTCCTGGGGAAGTGAAAGCCTTGCTGGAACTTGAGTGTGCAGCTGGTTGGGGCCAGCAGGGAGGCGTTTCCACCATGAGGATCCCCACCACCACCAGGCCATTAAAGAAATCATTTTCTCTCATTCAAACAGCATTTGCAGGGACCTAAAGCAGCCCCCAAGGCTTTGGCACCCACCGAGCCCCAGCTCACCGGAGGCAAAGTTCAGCCCGAGCCCACCGGGCACTGCGGAGGATCCACACTGAAACAAGAAGTTCCTTTTCCTGCCCATTAGTTCTCTGATGTGATTATGGCTCCAGCACACTCATCCAACTCAGGAAAGGGGAAAAAATCAGTGTTGAAACCCCCCAGTTTTAATGATTCAGAAGGATTTCAGTTCCTTCTTTTGGTGAGTAAGAGCCACAATTGAAAACGCAACTGAGCATTTGATTTAAAAGACATGGTACTCAAAAAGCTGTTTTGTAGCTGGGTTTCAATGGTATTGATCTCTTCCCCCACTAAAAATATATTTGGAAGAAGTTATTTTTTACCTAAATCCAAAGGCCAGGTCCCTCAGCTCTTGTGGCCGTTCTCGTAACTGTCCTTTGAAAGCCCACGGAGCCTTCAAAGAGGTGCCGGGTAGCAATTAATGCTAATTGCTGTAGACAAGAGGCTACTTTCTTTCAGCCAGCACCACCCCAAGCTCTCCATCCCGGGTTGAAACACCTCGGTTTTGCTGTCTGGGGCAGAGCAGCCGGGCCCCTCCTCCCCAAACACAACCCGAAGCGAATCCCCCTTTGCAGGCAGCTGCTCCTGAGCAGCCCAGGGGATGGATCCCGCCTCGGGGGCAAAGGGGACGGTGGCAGATCCGCATTTCCTCCTTTCTGAACGAGTCAATGAAGCGCCCCAGCAGCTGCCTGAGCTGTTTGCTGTGCTGGGCACAGGTTTCCCCAGCTTCTCCACCGCCGGCTCCGGGTCTCCCCAGCTTTCCTCCGCCACCACGACCTTCAAACCACCTCGTCCAGCTTCGCTGGTGAATCCCCCACCACATTTCACCCTTGCAAAGCAGAGCCCTGCAGGCACCCAGAGCCCCCCAGCCCCTCGCCCGCAGCCCGTCCAGCAGGAAAAGCACAGAAAGCAAAGGACAAGCAGGAACACGAAGGATTATTAATCTGCTTTGTTGTTTTACCAGGCCGTCCGTCGTTCCGTGCTGCCCAATTCCTTGTCCCGGCCGTGCCTGTCCCAGGACTTCTTTGCTTTTCTGGGCTAACCAAACACAGCCAGGTTACACATTAACTCCGCTCCCGCTGCAGATAAGGCAGTGCCGGGCAGCCGGGTGCTCGCAGGTCCGTTCTGACAGGGGATCCCTGGCCCCTCACCTGCAGCCAGGGCGAGCGAAATTCATCCTGCAGCGCTGCAAGGCACCTTTCCTCCTGCTCCGGGCTGGGGTCACGGCGTGGCTGAGCCCCTAAAACCCGTCCGTGCCATGCCCCAGAGCGCTGGGTGTGAGCTGGCGGTGCCCGGGAGCTGCGGGCAGCTCTGCTCGGTACCACCCAGCTCCCTCACTTCCCTGCTGTCCTCTGCTGTCCTGGGCACGGGTTTCGCCGGAGACTCCTTAATCCGACATCCTGTTCTGCCGCATAGCTGCTCGCTGACACCGGAGCAGCCGAGCCGAGCCCTGACCCGAGCCTTGCACACAGTAATTACGTCCCCGGCTGGGCGTTCGCGCCCAGGAACGCGTCACCCACAGCAGGTTTCTTCTCTCAGGTGGTTTGTGCAGGGATCCCGCAGCTCGGGCTAGGAGCCGGTTCCTCCTCGGCTCTGAAAACACAGCCCGGGCTAGGACAGGTAGGTACTTGCACTTCACCACAGCTTCCTAGAGGCCAAAAGTTTGCTGCCTGCGAAGGAAGGAGGTTGTAAAGACAGGCAGAAAGTGTTTTGGAAGGGAAACACAGCGCAGATTTATTTACGTGCTGCAGGACGGGGTGCCCAGCTCTGCGCAGCTCCGAGGCTCCTTCTGCCTGTCCCGACCTGCAGCCGCTTTTGCCCCAGTTGGCACCACTCCCTGCGGGCACTAAAACCCTCTGCAAGCTCCTTCCAGTGCTGGGCACTCCTTCCCCGGGCAGCTTGAGGTCAGTTCCTGGAGCTCTGGTGAAAGCCAAAGCCCCCCAAGATACCCACCACACTCATCTTCACCCCGACACCTTCTCAGAAACTCCACTGAGGCATCTCCTTCAGCAGCACCTCCTGCTCTGAGCCCCAGGGTAGCACCTCTGCTGCCTCTTCCAAAGATTTGCCCACCCTGTGCAGGGTGACACCGACCCCCGGCCCGGGTGGTGCTGCAGGGGCAGGGGCACAGCAGCCGTGCCTCCTTATGACTCTGACTTTGGGCTCTGTTTCTAAAATCAGAGCTTTTCCAGCTGATAAACCAAACTTTGGCCATTCCCCACACACAGCACAGACTTGTACCTGCTTGACAAGGTGCTGCTCACTGAACATCTACAAACACCCTGCAGGAAGTTTCCAGGGCTGTCACAGCTGCCGGATTCATTCACGTTTCTACGCTTCGATGATTTTTTTTTTTTTTTAGTTTGTATTTTCAGCAAAAGGCTGTGTTGCCACACGTGTTCCCTGCTCCCCAGAATGGGGAAGTGCAGCGGATTAAAGCCACGGGAAGATGGAGGGAGAGCGGATGAGCCGGGAAGCACCGAGGCTCCCACTGGCGGTGCCGAGCCCAGGCGAGTTCCAGAAGGGAACGTGCTGGGGAGCAAATCAACAAACCAGAGGCTGCTGCCAGCCCCAGCCAGCCCCAGCCCTTCCTGCTCTCCCACGCTGGCCTGCAGCAGGTGAGGGATGGGGATGCCGCACGTCGGGAGCAGCTGGAGCGCTGTGACAGCCAGGGATTGAGGGCAGGATTGGTGCCAGTGCTTCAGGAGCTGTGCTGGATGGTTTAAACGGAGTTTAAATGTGAAATTAATTAATGGAGTGGGTTTGATTTTAAGTTAATTTTAATTTTAAATGGAAGCTTTAGAGCCATGTGGGTTTTGTCGAGTTGTGCCTGGCGCTGAGGCTGCTCTAAGAGAGGGAGGGAATCAAAGCTGGGGTTATTTTGTTATTGCAGTGCCAGCAGGGTGTGAGTGAGCACCAGCACAGGGCAGGGGTGTCCTGACAGCACCAGGACTCCAATCTGGCCAGCAGAACAGGCAGAGCTGGCTGCCTGCAGCCCTGTGTGGGTCAGGAAAGTGTCATGATCCATCAGGAGAAATCTTGAGCTGCTCCGAATCAGAAGCCCAGAAAGAACCTGTTCTTTCTGCACACTCCTCTCCCTCCAACAAATATAAATAGCTCCAACCCAAAACAAGGTGTGATTTCACACCGATGGCATGAAGGATATGTGAGGAGTCAAATGATGCAGCGAGAACTTCCCAGTGCCCTGGAAGGACTTTGGCAGGTTCACAGCCCTGCTGTGCCTCACCCTGTTCCTAAACACGAGGGCACAAGTGACTCAGGCCTGGCCCTGAAGGAGAAGCATCCACATGGCGTCACTGATAAGATTCCTGTCAGGGTAGGGATGTTTATTTGACTCTGTGGGACTCCTGGGCACTTTCCTTCGCCCAAATTGCAGGTACAGCCTGCGTGCTGACAGATCAGTTATGGAAAGCACCACGCAGTTAATGCCTCCTGTGGCACAGCAGTCATCAAACCTTCCTGTGGCCAAGGAGCTCTGTTTGTTATCTCTGCTTCACAGAAAAGAGCCAGGGAAGGGATGGGAGGTGTTTCCATAGCTCGGTTACCATTAACACCAGAAATGAGAAGGCGGCTCTCAAGGTTTAATAGCTCCCCAACATTTTCCTCAAGACTTTAATTAAAAATAAAAGACAAGGGCACTGCAATCTTGGACAACCTGATTTTGTTAACACCTCTATCATATTCCTGTTTCAGGAAGCATCTGGTGCTCAGACAGCTGAAACAGCAGGAGTGATTTCACCCAACTTGAAGGAATTTTTATTCAGAGCAAACTTGAGGGCAGTTTTAGGGCTGGATGCAAAGTTCGATTTAAAATGCAGGCAGACATTTAATTGTGTGGCAGCTGCAATTTTCAAAACAGCAAGCTGACAACTTTTAGTTCCTCTCCAGGAGAGTTTCCTTGCCAGGGAGAGGCTCCCAGGGCTGGCCCATGGGTGGGTTCTGCAGCGAAATCAGGCGAACACAGATGATTCAGCACTCGTGTGTCAGTCTGATTGCTCAGAAGCTCCCCCAGCACGGGGCTCTCTGTGCTCCAGGCAGCAGCAGAGAACTTCTGCTCCCTCCTCATTCAGCCCTGTCCCCTCCCAAGTGGAGAAGGGCAAAGACAGCACTGCGGGGTCAGAGAGGTTTCAGTTTCACAGGGGGTTGCTTGCCCCAGCACAGATCCCAGTTCCAGTGCTGGGATATTCTCCAAGTCTCCGGGAGAGCAGGACGGGTACAGGAGACTGTCCCCAAACTGTCACACGTGGCCCCTGCTGTGACTGTGATGATTTTAGCTGTACCATGGAACAAGATGTTCCTTTCCTCAGTGCTCTCCCCAGACCTGATTTACCCAGAACTCAGGAATTGGGTTTGTCCTTCAGAAATTCCAGTTATTACTGATTTTCTCCCCACACTGGTCTTTCAGTCTGTTGCATCCATGGAGTAGATCTGTGTAATACTGGACCCAAATATTCAAATGTCTGTTTAATGATTCATTTATTTCAATGCATAGAAGATTCAGGAGGGATGTAAAACTCTCTTTACGGCTGAGTCCTGATATCTTGGGTATTATACTTCACAGAATCCCAGAATGTTTTGAGTTGGAAAGGACCTTGAAGCTCATCTTGTCCCATTCTGATATTCAGAATTCATCCCACCCCTAGCAGGATGCCATTTTTGTGATAATTCCCTGACTGTGTCATTAAGGGCAGGAAAATCCTGGTTAAAAAGTACTAAAAAAACCTCCCTAATAATAATTTTTAAAAAGAAAAGGAGTTGTACTTTAAATCTATCCAGACTTTACTTTTTAAATAATGTAGCTACTTTCTGTTTGGGAAAGTTTAGGAGAATAAGGAGAAATTTTTCTCACAGTCAGTGCCAAAGATGACAACCACAAATTACAGGTTCTTTTCTTTTTAACCAAAGAGATTTTATTTTCTAGGCAACAAAAGAAAACATCCAAGCAGTGATAGTGACACGCCTCCCTCCTGATTCTCTGTTAGCAGATTCCCAATGCAAACATGATCTAGCAAAGCTCAACACTCTGGATTAAACAAAGCTCATTTTTTTTTTCAAATACTGCAACTGAGAAATACCAAATTAAAAAAAAAAAGAAAAAAAGAAAATAAAATGTTTTACACACTTCGAGAAATCCATCCAGGACACAAAGCTAAAATCTAAGGGTTGCTCCCCAAAGTCAAGGCAGACAATAAATACGGATCTTCCACTTGTGTTTCAAAGACACCCAAAGACACCTCGTGCACCTCTCTGAGGTAGGTATTGTGTCCATGTGACAGATGGCAAAGGCTGAGGATCAGCTCCTTGTCCCAGGCACGGCCCTGCTCCCCTGGCAAAGCTGAGAGCACACCTGGGGCTTGGCAGTCTCTTGGTCTCGCTCCTAGCCAGTATTTCAGCTCAAGTAGTCATAACACAGTGTAATCTTCAAGTTCCTTTGAACTGTCAGGTATTTCTGGAGGTTTTTAAGCATCAGCTTCTACAGGGCTGGGTTTAATGTTGGGTTTTGGGGGTTTTTATCTTCTTTTCCTAATGAGAGGTTAAAAGCAGAGCGGGGTTTAACACTGGAAGCTAAGTGGCTTTCTGTAGGAAACTCCCAACAGTGCTCATGTGTATTCTAATACTGAATTAAAAACAAACCTGGTCCATAGTGCTCTTGGTGATTCTAGGCTTTCTGTTTAATTATTCATGCCTTAATTCAGCAAAGCACTTATGTAATTATGTTCCTTCTTCAGTAAAACCCTCCTGCATTTCAAGATCCAAGTGGGAGCCTCTGCTGAGCACTCAAAACATGATCTTTGCAGAAAAGGTGGTGTTGCTGCAGCACCAGTTTGCTCAGGTGCCTTAGGGAACAGAGGCCTTTCAAACTGGATTTTAGGTTCCACGTGGAAAGTGGGTTTATTTCTGCCTCGGTCCGAAGATGCTCGTTCCTGCTCCCCCTTCTAAAAGTGCAAGGAAGGTCACTCAAAACAGTAACACAAGAATGGCAGGCAAAGGATATTTTAAAATTCAAGAAACAAGGATGTGTTGCAGGCATTTCAAAGAAAAAAAAAAACACCCCATAAATCCCCTTCAGTGATATGCACCTTTACAGCACCTTTTAAAAGCCCTCGAAAGCACTTGCTGTTAAGCTTCACCACCCCTCTGTGAGGTAAGATATCCCATGAAACCAATTTCATCTTCCCTGATTCTGAACAGTCCAAGGAGTGGGGCACTTGACCCAGCTTATTTTGTTCTGAATGCTCAGCTGCACCCTTCATCATCACAATGAAAGTCTCGCTACTCCACAGTCAGCGGTGACAAACCAAACACATTAAGGCAGAAAGCAGATGAAATTTCAAGGCTCCCTTCTGGCTCTGGCCTTCAGAGGGCAAAACTTTTGACCAGCAAAGAGTGAGAACTCAACCTTAAAGTGCTCATTTACAGTATCTGGAAACTGGAACAGCTTAGTGTCACCATGGCCGTGATTGGCTCTACTCAAGTAAAGTATTCCATGTATTTAGCAGATGCAAATTAAGTCGCTTCCCTAACTACTCACTTCCCTCTTGCAGGAATTTCCAATGCTCTTATGAAGAAGAATCCCAAGTACTCCAGGAAACATGCCTATGCTCTGATGCAGTGTAAACACCAGGGGGTTGAGAGTTATTTTTTCAAGCAACTAAAAACTACCTACGGAGGATTAATAAGTTTTATTCAACACTTATCCATCTACTCATTAATTTAAAGGCTACCTTAAAGCTTAGAGGCCATTTCTTTCCCTAAAGTTCTCTCCACACAAACTACGCAGTCTATTCCCAGTGCTATAGGGCAGCTCAGAGATCCCCTTCCCACTACAGATTGTATTTTGCTACTGTACTTGATATTTCCATTACAAACCATGCACCACACGAGCAGCTTCCCCTCTGAGAGCAGCTCCTACGTGCAGAGCCTAATTCCCAGTGTAAGTGGTGCTGATATGTGTGTTTCCCAAAGCCCTGCATCCATGGAATTACCCTGGAATCGTACAGAGACATTCATTCAGCACCCCAGAGTTGGGTTTTACACCAGCGTTGGACAAGCCTGGTTGTGTTTGTCTGCTCACATCACACACACACGGAAGGTTATGAAATCGAGGTGTGGCTGCCACTGTCCACCACCTGCCCAAGTGCCATCCCTTAGCATCCCTACTCCCAATCCCCTATTCCCAAACCTGTGCGTTGGCCACCATTAAGTTAATTCGCTTTTCAAGCTCTGTGAACGGAATTTTATGATTACAAACAGCTTATCTGGGACCCCAGAATCTGATTCCGGAGCGGTGAGGTAGTCGATGGCACCCTCCTCATGCTGAGCTCACACCTCCCCGAAGTTGGCGTGTCCGGTCTCCTTGGCGTGCTCCCTGGCCTCCAGCTGCCCCGTGAGTCCCTTCTGGCACACCATGCAGCGCAGCGTGAAGCGATTCACATCCGTGAACTGCCTCTTCCTCCTGGCCTCGTCCGCCAGCTCCAGGGCCTGCGCCAGCACCACGTCATCGCTGGTGGAGAAGATGGTCTGGGGGGGAATGTCCGAGCCGGGGACGCGGCGCTCCAGGGGGTCGTAGTGGATCCCGTCGTAGATCAGCAGCACGCGCTTGGCGTAGCCGGCGTCCTCCCCGAAGCGGTCGATGCGCACGGTCTGCGTGTCCACCACGCAGATCTCGCACTGGTAGAACTTGGACAGGATGGACACTTCGATGGCTCCTCCCCAGGTCTCCTCCCTCCTGATCCAGTCACAGTATTCCCTGTTGGTTTTGCCCAGGACGGCCTCGCAGTAGGACTCGGGGTTGCTGGCCACGATCTGGGCGATGAGGCTGCGCATCTCGGGGGCGCAGCCGGGGTCGTACACGCCGCCCTCCACCACGTAGGACACGCTGGTGAACAGGCAGGAGTTGTCTGCTGGCACAACCCTCCTGGCCAGCACGGGCACAGCTTCCCTGACAGCGTGGGACATCGTCTTCTTGGTGACCACGGGCGAGTCAGGCTCGGGTTTGGATGTGTCCTCTTCGACTATGAGAGTGTCACCTGCCAGACAGGAGGAGGGAGAGGTGAGAGGGACATAGAGAGAGGACTTAAAAGCTGCTGCTGCTCCTGTACCACAACAACAACAACAACAGCACGGCTGTGCTGTCACTGCTGGGGATCACAGAGGAGAATCATGGAATCATGGAATGGTTTGGGGTCTTAAACATCACCCAGTCCCACCCTTGCCACGGGCAGGGACACCTTCCAGTACCGCAGGGTGTTCCAAGCCCCGTCCAACCTGGCCTCGGACAGCTCCGCCCGTTTCCCCCATCTCGGTATCCCGCTGGGAAACAGCCCCAGCCAACAGCCGGCGGCACCGCAACGGTCCCCGCGGGACTCACCTGGCGCGGCCCGGTCCCCGGCCCCTCCAGCCCCGCGCGCTGCCGCCTCCGGAGCCCCGGGACGCAGCCAAAGCACCACCGGCACCGGCAGCGAGCAGGAAGCGCTGCCGAGCCGGGCGGTGACACCTCCCCCGGCACCGCGAACCGGCCCGACCGCCTCCCGATGAGGGGCGTGCGTGCCGCGGCCTCTTTAATTAACCTAACAGCAGCCGGCGGGGCAGCAGAGCCCGCCGAGCGCCGCCCTCCCTCACCCGAGTGGATGC
>VZRS01006799.1:0-15779 GCA_013398055.1 Ifrita kowaldi | reverse complement strand
ACCAAATTCAACCCGCTACAATACATCATCTACATTTATTTATAATGGAGAGTCTTCAAAGCCAGTAAACTGCAAATGGCAAGGATTAATTCAAGCAGATAATTTTAATTCCCTGATCTGAATAAAGTAAATCTTTCTCCACAAATGTGCATGAAAAATATTCATACATCTTTAGCAATGGTTCTCCAGGTTACCTGTTGAGTTAATATCTGGATGAATTCCCTCTGCATTTTGGAGGGGAAGAGTTTTGACACACTTTGCCTGTAACCGTGCTCTAAAGGCAGGTATTACAATTTGGATTTTGCTCATCTTCAAGTTGCAGTGCGTGCTTTCCAATGTATTTACTTATAAGACAAAATAAAGGATCTTGAACAAATCAGGGTACTATAGACAGTGATGACTCTCAATTATCAGTGTTTAATTTAATTTCTAAGGTGATACTGTTTCCTAATTGTATTATGCCTCCTAAATATTATGGACTTAACTAAGTTTATCAGACTTCGCTATGTCAAATGAGTAAAGATGTGACCTTGTGTAGGAACCTATTAATTTTAAAGGATTGTTGGATGATTAATTAAAATGTTCCAGGTCCAGCATTGGCTTCCAGACTGCAGGAAGTAGCATCACAGTGGGCATAGGTTGGCAGTTACTTGTTTTTTCAAGAAAAAGGGCAACTGACAAAGTATGTAGAGATTGAACTATCTTTTTCCCCCTAGAGTTTTCGTGACAGGTAAGTTTGAGATTTGTAGAAATGTTAGGAAGATGCTGTTAGCCAGAGGTTACTTTCTTATGGTTAAAAAGGCTACTGTGCATCAATCTCAATTTTAAACAGACAGAAAATTATTTTCAAGACTTGTTTATGTTTTGTTTCTAGTAAGGGACAAAAGTATTGGTTGAGATCTATGAAGAAATCCTGGCACTTTCTGTGGCCTTCCTTTTGATTAAAAATCCCCACTTGTTAACCTGTGCAAACCTTGTGTCTAAGGACGTTTTAGTCTTCTCAACCATGATGCCAAGTAAGTTATGATCTTATGATAGTGAATTCTTACTCAGTTCTATATTTAGCTAAATAAACAAGTTTAAATTATGTAGTAATTTTTTTTGGGCTGAAAAATTATTATTAATTCCTTTTCTGTCTTTTTTTCTCTTCACAAATCTATGCCCTTTCTAACTGATGTTAAGTTTGAGGCTGTAATTCAAACTCTATTGTAAAAGGTCCATATTAGTTAACATCAAAAGCACTTTCCTACGGCATTGTAGAGAAGCGTATTTCAAATAACTGTGTATACTAGGATAAACAAAGTCACATGCAATATCTTTCCAGAAATATTTTAGTGTACACTGGAAATAATTTCCAAAGTAGAAATTCTTTGTTTGAGATTAAATTGTTTGAAGGAACTGGATGTCTGAGACTCTGCCAAGGAAAACCAGGGGCTGAGCCGGTGAGGAAACCTGGTCCAACTGTATGAGTATGGGAGTGTAGCTGGGAAGGGGCCTCGGTCCCAGCTCAAGTGATGGAGTGTGACTTCCAGAGTGGCTCCTGGATGGTTGGACGGGAAGTTTCCATAACATTTCCTTGAGTTCTACGGTGAGGGTAGATCATGTAAATATTGTTCCTTCTTATAATAGTAGGATGATTGAATGGTGCATTTGTTTTAACTTGATATGGCAACAGGGACTTTTTCCACCAGAAAATGACCAGGGTTCCCTAGGAAAAAAAAAAAAGAAAAGCAAGAATTTTGTACAACACAAAAGACAAGGAAGTGGAAGGAAGAATAAAAGAATAAGGAGTGTACCTGGTGAAGCCATCTGTCAGAAGGTCTTGTTGCAGACACAGAAATAGTGTAAGTTGTTCAAGGACTTCCAGAGATACTCTCAGCTGGAGACTTAAATCTTGTAAGAACCAAGAAATAGTGTTTCCAAAGTAGACAAAACTCTGTGGTCCCTATTTGTTTGGAAATATCTGCTCTGTTGATTTTTAAATTATTTTACTTAGCAGTTCCAATACACGGATCTTGGTAGAGGTAATTTCAATTCTTCATTCTGCTTTATTGGAAAAGAAAATAGAACCAAGATTTTCACCCTTCCATAATGCTATCTCATTTATATGTGTATACAGAATATTATTGTGTTTTTCTGTCTTTCCTGCAGAAACAGTTTCACTTCAATGAATATTCATTAAGATAGAGAAAATTACTTTGTAGCCATTTTTCAAGGACACCTGTGCGAGTGGTGAAAACCTGAGATCTCCTTTACATTTACTTAATAATAAAACACTTTTTGCAGTACAGGGCTCATGCAGAATACCTAATACAGCCCATTAGCACACAGCAGTAAAGTGGCAGACCTCAATTTCTGTTGTGAAGCAAGTAAGCAGACATGAACTTAAGTCTCGTTCTGCAATTTAACTGTCCTGTCCTTTTCTCTGGGAGTGTGTTGTTTCCCATTTCTCTCTTCTGTGATTTGAAGATTTTTAAATCCCTCTGCTCATTTTCAATTAAAATTCTGCAGATAAAGTGTTTAACTCCCAATCCTTTTAGGTGAGAAATTCTGAAAGCTGTTACTTTGATGTTAAGTCAAAATTAATTTTTAGAATCTTGTTTAGTCAGAGATAAAATAAAGACATACCAAACTATTGTGTCATCTGTTGCTGCCATTGAAAGGGAGGAGAGTCATCTGGTAATCCAAAGTGAGGGTTTTTTGCACAAGGAGACTAAGCAAATTGCATGGAAGAGAGAATAGAGAGCAGCTGCCTTTTCAGATGTATGTACTGCTTAAAAACTGGCCAATATCTTATTAAGGATCTAAATTTGGTAATTGTATTTGATTAGCTAATACACAGATATTTTACATAATAAATAACAGGGCTAGTATATATGACTACAGCTCTACAGAAGTGAAGGTTGCTTGCAAAAGATAAAGCATGTGTGTGCTTGTGAATCTTACATAACACGGTTAAAAACGTGGAACTTTTTCAAGCCTTGGAAGACGAAGCCTTGGCTAAGGCAGAGATTAGGCAAAAAACCAAAACCTTACAGAAAGTTCCTTTCCTATAGCCAAGGAATGCAGAACTCGCTCAGAGGTCATATTCTGGGAGGCCTAATTGAAATCTGGTTCTGTGTTGCATTTTGGAGATGTGTATACACTATTCAGAAGAAAGGGATTTTTTTGCCAAATAGATAAACATCTCTCCTATTAATGAAGATGAATTATGTGCTCCAGTCTCTATATTTGGGATCGTCAAAATTCCAGGGGTTGGCACTGAAACAACCAGAATTTAAAAGCTGGTTGAATATTCAAAATGGACCTTTTGCAAGATTTTGATAATATAGATGTGTTCCTGAGTTAAAAACAATATTGCTTTGTAACATAACATAAATATAATGTACTCAACGGTATTAATAAGGGGGAAATATTCCTCTGTTCCTTTGCTTAAAAGAAATGGAATGTTGGTTTTCTGCAACCTGCTTTTTTCTCATTATTTTTGACTGTTGCTCTGCCTAATTTTAAGTTTTCTAGTTGATGTATTTTGTCGGGGATCACCAAAGGAGACAAGGTAATTGAGTTACTTTCTTGAGGGAGAGTTTTTCTTCTGCTAGGAATTAGATTTATGCCTTAGCAGAATATGGTAGCTTTTGATGTATCTTTGTGGTATTCATATAGAGATGAAACTGTGTAATTTCCTTTAATGCTGCATAAAATATTAATTTTGTGCTCATCTTTCATCTTTGCAGTATACTGGATTTATGATGAAAATTTGAGTGAAAAATTCAGATGCTATGCTTGTTAAAGTACTACCTGGATCCAAGGTAAATCTATTTCTGTTGTGACACCATCGATTGATTGTGTCTAATTAACTGTAAACCTGTATTTTCATTTTAATGACAAAATGTGGAAGAAATAACTGAAGCAGAAAAGCAGAAGGAAGGAAGGAAGGAGGGAATGCAAGCTCTTATGAATGACAAACACAAAATTTATAACCTCTGCTTAGTTTGCTCTAGTAACTCCAGCACACCAATATCTGTTTCTGTGATAGGATACTGTCCATAGAGAGAGATGTTCTAAATTTTACCTGACAAAAGAATACAGCTATCAATAAACTAGGGAATGAATACTAGTGAATTAAAATTATTTGTGAAGCTCTTTTCTCACTCATTAACATGTACCGGCTTACAATTTTAAGTATTCAACTCAAGGTTAAAATCATGACGTTGTTTGCATCTGGTGGGATGTCAATATTCCCAGAAGAGTTCTGAAAGTACACTCTGCACTGTGTTGATGTCACTTAACAAGCATTTAAAAGAAAAATAATCTTTCCAGTCTTCTCCAGAGGGACTGCATCTTTTTCTCCATTTCTTAAAAAAGACTTTTTGAATGCTAGTTGAATTAAAACAGAGAGATTACTTGAACAGCCACTTTCAAAATTATTTCAACGAAAAATAAACCAAGATCATGGTTTATTTATTATTTTGATTGCCATTGGTTATCACTGCATTTTTTTATGACAGTCAAGTATTAGTAGCAATCTTCTCTTGACACTGAAGATGATGTTTAAAATCCCTGGAGTATTTAAAACAAGAGAGAGCTCCCGGCATGTCCTGGTGCTATGGAAACCAATATTTACTCTGATATATCAAGAATAACCTGACATCTAGATTTGTCAGTGGTTTTGCATTTTATATAAGGAAATGTGCAATCATCATAGCATGACACTGCAGTGAAAAAAAGCCAGAATTAAATCAAAGAAAACCCCACATTATTAGATAGAAGCAATGAAGAATTGTTGCTAAATTTGCAGTACACGCTATTTAGAAGTGATCTTTAGTACATGATATTAAGTGAATGTGTTGCTGCTGGATGAATCCCTACACTCAGCATCGTAGTAGAGTGTGCTGCTTCAGGGACCAATAAATGAAGTCTCTTCTTATGTTCCTTTCTTCTAAAAACCCTGTGGGGAGTGACAAGTGCTCAGAGCTGGAGAGAGAGAAAGGGGTTTGGATTTCTGCACACCTGAGGAAATATGTGCTAGTCTAACTCATGGAAATCCTTGGATGCTGAAGGTTTACTCCTGTGGCTACCCAACTGCCATTCTGACTGATATAGTTCTACAAAGGTGGAAATAACAGCTCAGTGTGAGACTGAATGAGTTTAGCTTAGAGGAAAAAGGAACTTGCACTTGTCCCCCTGGAAAAAGTTTCTGTGTAGATTATTTTTACTGGGGTTTCAACTCAGCTGCATCTGGCATAAATAGTACTAAGAAATGTAGCTACAGGTCAGGCATCTGCTTAAAAGAACAGGAATACAATTTCCTTTCATGCTGCATGTGATGATAATGAAACCCAAATTTTGAAAATGGTCCCTTTTTCTTTGAGTAGTTTGATGAAGTTCTCACTAGAAAGCCATTCTGACTAAGAACAGATTAAATCACAACTACTTTGGCATCCTTGGCTAATTTATTGTAGGTGTGCTACAATAAATGATATGTGCAGGTGGTAATAAATATTTGAATAATTGCTTTAATTTTGCATTTCAATTTATATTTGAAACAAAAAAATGATAGGTTTTTTTTATCATGCATTTGTTTCTTTTCCATTGTTTGAATATACTTGGTCAGTTTAAGATGGTGACTGAAGCACAAAATAGGTCAATGGTGGTAGCTATTTTTTTTGTTAATGAAATATGACCTAATTGAATGAGTGTTCAAAAATTTGCCACAACAAAAAAGCGAAGTTGATTTCTCCCAGTATCTCCAATATAGATTCAAACCACCAAGACTGAGTCCAAGCTTAAAGTGGCCGAATTGTTCTCAGCCCTAGGTGCTGGTTATGTTAAAAAAAAATGGTCTTGCATTTCTATATAAGATGAGCACAGTATAATTACTGAATGGAGAATGGCTGAAAACTTTACCTCAAATATTTTTCTCTATGAAATATTCGACAATTAAGTCACCTCTTAACCAAATGATGAACAGACTCCCGTTAGCTCCTTCCTGATAGCCAACTATACCAGAACCATGCCCATTTAAAACTTAAGATAAAGGAAATACAATTTGGGTGTTAAGGCATGTAGATGTTGAGCAGTGCTATAAAGCATTGTCTCACTCTTGCCTGACTGTGTAAGATAGGAATGTTCTTGTTGTATGGCGATAGGTTGGTTGGTTTGTAGTTTATCAGTCTGAAAACTGAATTGTTAGTGTTGGATATGGGGACTTTGCCCAAAACTTCAATAAATTGCATGGTCTCAAATTTTAATGAGAGGTTCTTCATACTTTTTAATACTAAAACATTGTAATAATGTTATCACTAAATGATAATGTATTAGAAAACACTTAATTTTATGGTCACTTAAAATTTGAGCGAATTAAATGCATAAATTTTTTGCTGGGCTTCAGTCACCACTTCAATACTCTCTGCCCCTTATTGATTTCTAGTATCTGTTTTTCATTGCAAGTTTGCTTTTAGATTATATAAGGGAAACGTCTCATTCATGAAAGGAAGGATGGTGTTTGTGGTTACAAATGTTTCTTGGCACATTCCCCATGTAGTTAGAATTATTCCTATCTTGTTTCCTAGTGGAAACTCTGTGGCAGCCATTTAAATCAATGGATTAATTGTTGGCCAAAGAGAAGAACATTTTTTCAGAGAAAACTTTTTTCTATATGAGCTACATATGTGAGTGTGTGCATATGTCTCTGTCTCTTAAGAAGAATGGTTTTGACGAACAAAGAGGGAAAGAAAACATAGGGAGAATGATGGTCCTTGTGCAGTCAAAAACATCTGCCTTGGATTCTGATTGCTTCAGAGATAGCAAATAGAGAAGGGAATAAATATGATGTGCAGTAAGTATCCTGCCCTGTCATAGAGCACAATTTCTGTATATGTATTTAGTTACTTTAAAAATAGGTATTTAGTTACTTTAGACATCAGCTCTGCAAAAAGACTAAAATACACAGGGTTCTAAGGGAAAATTTGCTAAAATCAATAGCATTACACTACTGAAATAGATCTGGCATAAAGGGGATAAAAGGGTTTTAATAGTGGTGGGAGGTGTCAATTTAAATTACTGGGGAGAACCAAACTAAAAAAACCAAAACCAAAACCAAACCAGAACATTTGGATGTTCAAAGTTATTTGCTAAAATTTAAGTCATAAAACAGAGCTATTCCAAGTCAGGTAAGTTAATCTATTCCTTTTTCCACTATCTTCAACATTTAGTCATAGAAAAAATAAACAGCTTACCAAAAATAGAATTGGTTCATTTGATCTTTGCAACAGGTACTTTAAACAAAAACTTGCTACAAATGCATTTGTTTAGGAGGCTGGATGAATTTCTTCAGCAACTGAGTACACTGGAATGGTCGAAAAATTTTTGTCCTTCCTGTAATTCAGTCAAGAGTAAGAAGGTAAAGGTAAAGTATTGAGTTTTGGGTCTTGAAAGATTGGGATTTTGTCAGGATCTAGAAACTCAGCAGGAAAACCTTTATTTCTTAGTGCAGAGGATTCTATTTTAAAATGATAACACACTTTCTAGCCTCTGTCACCTAAGTTTTTTAACTAAGTTTCTAAGTTGCTTGATGAGCTGAGGAGATTTAAGAAGCTGGCTTTTGCAATACTAAGAACTGCAAATAACTTGTTTAGATTCTCCAGATGTATTGGAAATATTTAGGAATCTATGCAGGCTTGAAAGTTGACAGAGGAAAATTTCTGTTATTGTGAGATTTATAGTGTAGGTCTATAGATGCTGTAATATAACTGTGTGGGAAGAAAAATGGTCCCGTATTACTGATGTAGACATTTTGTGTTACATGTCCTAGTATTGCACAGGTAATCTGTTTTTTAAGAACAATAAACTTGTTTTAAATTTTTCTTGTGTATGGGAGTCTTGCAATATAGCCACACTTACACAGAAAACATTCTTTTTTAGCTGCATGGTTTTATTACTCTGGGCAAGAGGGGAAAAATTGAGATGGATTTGAAACACTTCTTTTATGGTAAGTGTCACAATGTTCTATGAAAAATGTCACAAAGGATTTCACAAAGCGGAAGGGAAAAGGTAACAGTTCTAATAATAACTCTTGATTGGTGAGAATTAAAGTGACTTAACAAACTCCTAATTGCTGTTATTTATTTAAAAGTAAATTGCTGTTATTTATTTAAAAGTAAATTTTCCTGATGCAACTTAGTGACACAAATACCTCTGACTTGCAGAAAGTAATTTCTCAGACTTCAAGGCTGAGAAGGTAAGGCTGGTGTCTAAATCAGGGTTTCTGCTTAGCAGCTCAATTCTTGCAAGTAAATATTGAGTTAAGTTTCTGGTTTTGTACCATCTTCTGCAATTAAAATACTTTTTACAGAAACGAAATGGTTTAGAATAAAAGATATAGTAGAGACATAGCTGGATGAGCAAGTGTTTTGTCAATGTACACATGTGGATAAGAAGCCTCTAAGCTTTGTTGCTTTTCCTTTTTTCATAGTCTAACGGTCTTCTAAAGTTTTAGTTCAAATAACTGTAATTTAAATTGGTCATCTTTCGTATTTTTGTCCTTTTCTTCACATTCTCCTTGCAGAGTGCATTGAGTTTTGTGTATAGAAATTCTCTCAAATTCTATACTAACAGTCACTTATTTAAAGAGATTTGGTTATGGTACCTAGTGCAATGAAGCAAACACTTTAAATATTCATTCATATGTGATGTCCAACATTTTTCATAATTTCTAAAGGCTCCATGACTTTCATGTCTATTACAGGATAAGGTCAGATAGTTTATAGAGAAAATTCTGCAAGTGCAGAGAATCTTGGGGCAGGTTATATTTTACAGATGTCAACAATGCAGTCTGTAATTTTGCATTTTTGTGGTATAGTTATATATATTTCCAGACTCCCTGCTGATGATCAGGTTTTGTACTCAATTTTTATTTTTAAACCCAGTAAATATTAATAACATTTCCTTTTGATTTGATCAGATTAGGTTAGCATCTTGTCTTGGGGTGACTTTATGGTGTGTATCCCCTATGGCTGCTCTATGCCCAGAAATTAATTTTGTGCCTCTCCTGTGCCTTTAAACTGAGCCTGAGTGGGGGGAGAGAAAAAAACTCAGCAAACTTTTCAAAACAGTTGTTCAAGGACACAGATACGCACTCCACTGCGTTCTTCTGCTGCAGCAGCAGGAGTGGAGGAAGCATCTCTCTTGCTTTTCAGCCAGCTTTCAGCTCCTTTTCTCCAGAGGGAGATGGAGAGTTGAACTTTGTTTTCCTGGGACTTTGGTTTTTTTCCCTTCTTCTCTTCTGGGCAGCTTCAACATCAGAACACATTGGGAGAATTTTCCACCAAGGCCCTGGAGGTGGGCCCACATCAACCCAGCTCCGAGGAGGAGGAGAGAGACCACACCTACAGAAGGACTCTGAAATCTTCCCGGGTTTCTCCCCACAGTGAGAGGTTTTATTATTCAGTATCATTATTTTTTTCTGTGTGTTTTGTTAAATAAATAGGTTTTTACCTCTTCCACTTTCCTCCGAGGAAAATTTCTTTTTCCCCGAACCTAGTGGGGGAGGGGTGGTTGTAACCTGCCTTCTATCAGAGGATATTTTCCTACAAATTTGTCCAAACCAGCACACATCTTACGGGAAACTGGAAATTTGGAAAGGTAAGTGAAATTTGAACTCTTCAAGTAATTTTGGAGAAGTATTTTTAGATACTAGAATCAATAGATTAGGCTATTAATGACTAACATTAGCTTCTTTGCTGACATACTTCAAAATTCCTACTTACATGCTCAGTGACATACTCAATTCCTGCTTTAACTTAATTACGGTACTCTGTTTTGAACCTAGATGTATCTCTCTAGCTCATGATGATTCCATTACCAAACTTTCCTTTCTGCTGGATTCTAATACAAAATCTTAATTGAATGTTGTTTTTTAACCAGAAAAGAACTTAATATTGTCTGTTTATCATAGGAAATCAGATTTTCATAATGCTTTCTGTTGAGTACAACTCCAGAACTAACTGGTAGTGTGACTGCCTATGGGTTCTGCCAGTTCCAACAGTCAAAATTTAATTAAGCAATACCTGCAAAAATTTGTAGAGTAGGTAGGACTTCTGTAGGCCCCCATTATGGCAAGAAAATTTCCTGAATATTCAAGAAGAAATGGTAATAAACTAGACATTAGCTCTGATGAAGTTGTTAGCAACACTTCTTTTTTTGTCTGACTAGATTTTGCCAGTTTTGGATAAATTAGTTTGTTGAGCCATAAAAGGTAATGTTTTTAAGTCCCAAAAAGAACCAGCTCAGTTTTTTCTTCTGCTATGCATAAGGTACTCAGAGATTCTCTCTTGGAGCTACTGGCTGATGGAATGATTACTGATGCTACAAATTGGTATTTGCTTTCTCATGGTCTGTGTGATTTAAATGATAAATAAAAATAAAAAATAATGAATTCTTGAGTACTTACTATGCTTTGGAAAGCATGAAAACCACATAGCTTTCTACTTCCTGAATTTAAGAGTTGTTATAGTATCTTAAATACTGCATTATCTATTAACACTTTTTGGTTGTTTTGCTACTCTATGACTAAATAGAGGGGTTTATGTCTGATGTAATATATGAAAACATATTCATCTATTTCACTAATTCGTTACATGGTTATTAAATGCATAACCATTTTTCTGCAGTTTTAATATCCATGTATTTGTTGTTAATTCTTTATAGTATGCTGTTAGAAACATATTTCACAAAAACTTTTTAGCTCTTATCAACTATAGCCCCTATAGGTGGTACTTCTAGTAAAAGTAATATTGGGTTAGGGAGTCCCTGGATACATTTTATATTTTATATGACAGAAATCTAGAAAATCATGGCTTCAAAAGGCCTCCATAAAAGAAACGTCTTTATCCCTTCTTGGTTCTGTTTTCACTACTTAAATTATTTTTTTTCAGTTGTGCACATTTGAAGTGTTTTGGTTTTGACTAGGGTAGAGTTGATTTTCTTCCCAGGGGCTGGACTGGGGCTGTGTTTTGGGTTTGTGCTGAGCTCAGGGTTGATAATACAAAGATGTTTTTGTTGTTGCTGAGCAGGGCTTACACAGAGCCAAGGCCTTTTCTGCTTTTTGTGTCGGCCATACTGGTGAGGAAGTTGGGGGTGCCTGGGAAGATGGGAGGAGACACAGCCAGGACAGGTGACCCCAACTGACCAAAGGGATATTCCAGACCATGTGATGTCATGGTGTGGGCCAGAGCTCAATAAGTGAGAACGCTATATTATACAACTAATATTCTATTATGTTAAAACTGAACACTCTTGACTATTACAAAGTTGTACATGTTTCAGCTAACCTTTAAATTACTTGTAAACTGTTCTTTTGAACTGTCTTTATAAAGGCTCTTGTCTCACTAAAACTAGTAATCCAGGAAAAACCCAAGCAAACCCAAACAGTGCAACTTTATTTCTAGCAGTCATTTTCAAAGCTGGAAAAAATCAGATTTCATTTATATTTGCCTATTGACCTTATATAGAAATTATCATTGAATTTTTGACTGAAACCAATCTCAGCAGCTGACCATACGTCTGCTATCCTTTTCCCTGCTATTAAGAGGCTAAATCTCCCTTTTCCCAAATATTAATTAAAACAGCATATTTTTTTGTTAGGAGAATTTGTGTGCAACCCTCTTGTCCTTCAAGAGCACAGAGTTAATAAAGCCAATCTTCTCTAGGAAACTGTTAGAAAATTATGACTCTGCTCCAGAATGATTTGTAAGTTTTTTTGCAAAAACATATACTGTTGTTGTGAAACACTGGAGTTAAAGGTATTCATTGCTTTCTGTTCTTTTAATCTTGCCTGGGTTTTGGGTTGTTTGGTGTTTTTTGTTGTTATTTTTGTTCATGTCCATTTCCAGTGTGCAAACCTACTGCTGTAGAAAGTAATAGATTGTCTGTATCAACCACTGATCCTTGAATGTCAGCTCATACTGCAATGAATTTTATATTCTTATTTAAATTGCTGGTAAACTCGGGTTTATCTAATATTGGTTCATTCTTTACGTGCTGTGAGAAAAATCCTAAACTCTGTAGACCAGGCAAAACTGTTGCTTATCAAAACTTATTGCCTATATTGTTTGTCAAACAACCCCTGTTTCTACTTGTGTACAACTTCAGATGTGGAGAGGGATGAGAAAATGAAAATGTAAACCTTGGGTTTTGCAAGAAAAACTAGATTTGGTAGGTACTAAGGTCTATGAAAAACTGGTCTGCAGTCCTACACTTAAGTGGCTTTAATATCCAACAAGCCACGACTGTAACATGCACTAAATAAATCTTGATTCATTAAAAAAAGGAATTTTTTTTAATACAGCAGATTTAGGACTACCCACTTCTATTATGGTTTTCCTTAGCTTGTAGGTATTATATAGTGGTTAATGGATCCTGCAGACTCCTTTTTGGAGAAATACAGTGTTACTGCAAATATTTTTAAAAGTAGGTCCTGCCTGTATTCTTCTGGGCTGCCAAAATTTCTGAAATAAATTTATTTCCGGAGTAAGAAATTATAAATGTAGAAACAAAATAGTACTGTGATAAATTTTTTGCCTTCTTACTCATGTCATATTTGCAGTGTAGCACAGTTTACAGTGATTTCCCCTCTCCCCCACTGGACTATTGGAATATACTGTGTGTATATTCCAGACGTTGTATTGGTGAGACAGACATACAGTAGTTTTTCTTGAAATATAAATAACTTGTCATTATTGAATGACCGTAAACTTTATGAAAAGCTATAACATGAGAAGATAATGCTACTTAACCAATAGTACTGAGGGGGCTGACTAGACAAAGAAAATTGAATTAAAAAAAAAAAATTGTAACAGCATGGATATTAACAAAAGCCCAAGGGAAATATTTTTATTTCACTATCCACTCTTTGATGGAAAGAAGATTAAATGCTTCCATAGTATTTTAATTCTGAAGTAGCCTCAAACTTCTGAGAGGTCTTAATTTAGAAGCATCATGTGTCTAGTGGTAGGTTTCCTCATGTTTCTTACATGTTTTCTTAATTTAGAAGCATCATGTGTCTAGTGGTAGGTTTCCTCCTGTTTCTTTCATGTTTTCATTGATGCTGCAATGGACAGTTTTCTGCAGAATGCTTATATGTTGTTTCAATGCCAAATCTCACTGGTGAAAGAAAAGATTGCAGTAATTCTTTGTTTAAAGCATTATTTCAGGTTAGAAAATATTGTGCTGTGATAGAATATGTTGCAGATGATTGTATGTTCTAGCTTTTTTTTTTTAATATGAAATTCTTAGAAATTATCAATTTTAAAACTAGAAATTATTACTTTATAATAAGTTTTCCTGAGTTCTAGCTGGATCAGGGGAGGGGGTGGTGGTGGTGTTACTGTAAGATTAATAGTAATTTTATTTCAAAATAAAAAACAAATTGTTCTGGTTCTTATATTTTTGCTGTAAAGGTAAATGGAAAATCTGGGTGTATTCTGTGTGTGTATGACTTGTTTCACTGTGTGAATAGGTAGGATTATGGGATAGTAGAAGAATCTTTTTATATGGCTGAGACTGAATTCCTGCAAGTTACGTTTAATATGTTGGACTACTAAATTTGGGGTTTTTTATAATCCCAAATACATTGCCGTAAACTTCACTGGATTAGCAGTACTTTGTTTTAACATCACCTTTGCCCTGATTTTAAGATCACACATTTTTGCAGTGTGTATTATTAGAAGGTTTTCTTGTTAAATTTTAGTCCCAGACCTTGACCTAGCCTGGCAATTCATTGTCTTCTACCCTTTGAGTGTTCTGTTTGTCTCTATACCTTTTATTGCAGCCCTGTTTGGAAGAATAATAATGTATGAATATACAGTTTTATAAAATACTAAGTTGTCTTGATGAAAGACTTCTTCATTTACCATATTCTAATCTTTCTTCTTAAACAGCCTGTGTCAAGCTCAGTTAATTTCAATTTCTTGGAAAATGAAAGATGTCAATGATGTTTGAGATAATAATCTTGTTCTTTGTTCTTCCTTTTGCAGTTGGGCACAAATTTGCGGTTTCCAAGTTATCAGTCTAGATGAGGACACAATTTGTCATTTATTTGCTCTTTGCATATGTATTTTTCATGTATTGGGGATAATTTTTGTCTGGATGTCATAAAGATCATTGTGATCTGCTGTAATGTAGTTTTACAGTGTATTACACAATTAATTTGTGCATACACACATACATAAAAGGAATTAGTAGTTTGCTATCTCAATACTCCCAGTCAATATACTTTGGTAGGTCAGTCAAATGACTTCCCAAGCACATACACAGTGACTTACTGTGCACTTAGTGTGTGTGTGGCTCTGCTGGTGTTTCACTGCACCTAACAATTATAATGGACTCCAGTGTCTAAAAACATAATGTCTAAAAACATACATATATATATAAAATATACATTTATATATATGTATCATTATTAATTTTAATTACAACATTATTGCTGTTACAGCAGCTTCTATTTCAGCTATTCAATATTGAAAGAGCACTGACCACCAGCAAAATCTGTTTAAATTGTTCACCATAATTCTGAGGTGCCCTTCTAAAGGGTTGTTACTGATTGTGCTTGAAGATGATGCCAGGAATTTTAAAACAGTTGATTCTAATTTAGTCTTTCTTTCTGTGATATATTTCAGTTATTTTCTTTTTTCTTTGTCTTTGAAATAAGTGTAATTTGGTACAATACCCTCTGAATGTGGAGTAAGGGCCACAGATTGTCTCATGGTGACTAATAGATGGAATGACAGTTCTAGCACCAGATGTAGAGCTCGGAGAGTATGGCATGATGGATGAAAGAATTAATGTCTACATCTAGTTAAAACTGAATAAAAATCTTGAATGGGTAGGCGAAAACCGTGAAAACAGTAGATCTCTGGAAAGAAGTAACACACACAGATAACATTTACATTTTTCCTAGCAATAGTCCTCTAAACTACTTTTATGCACTACACATAAAATGTGCAGTCTAGGTTTCAAGGATGGAGGAGTACTATATTTTATTCTCAGAATAACAAACTAGTAGCACTGAATACTGAATGACTTCAAAATGCCCACTTGGGGATGCATCATCCTTGTGTTTGTCTGGTACAACTAGGAATACAGTAAGAGTAGGAATTCTTTTACTTGTTTGCAAACACTTTTCCCTAATAATAATAAAGTTGTTTCATTTTTTTGTTTCTGGTATCTTTCTATTTCTGAACTGGAACAGAGTCCCACTGAAGTTGCCAAAAACCGGGGGCCACTAAGGGCCACTTAACTGTCATGATGTCATGAAGCCACATTATTTACAATCCAAGTAGCTAACCTGTTGAGATAAACTTTAAAAATCACCTTTGGTGTCTTCCCTACCCTTACCCCCATCAGAACTTTACATCTTTTGGAATTTCAAGTCAGTATAGACTGGCAATTTCTTAAGTTTGTAAGACAAGAAGTTTTGAAGGGTTGTTTGGGGAAGAAGTAAGGAGATTATTTGGAATTTTTTCTGTAGCAGAGAAACTGAATTAAAAGAACTACTTATCACTGTTCTAAAGAGCCTATACAAGAAGAAATTTCAATATTGAGAAGTATGGAGGATATTTCAGTTCCAAGTAAAGGTAATACTTTTTGAAGTTAGAGAATAGGTGTGTGTTATAGCTTTTTGATAAATAACTAAATTTAGTGCTCAAACTCAAGAAATTAGTAGGAAGGTTTTGCAGACTGCTGTATTATATTTCAGTGCTTGTGGCGGTGGCTCATGTGCC
>VZRS01006797.1:0-34902 GCA_013398055.1 Ifrita kowaldi | reverse complement strand
ACCCCAAACAAAAGCAGCACACCCAGAGAACGAATCAGCTCCAAACTTCGCTTTTCAACCTCAGACTTGTCCTGTGCAGCACCACCAGGCCCATCTTGCCTGTGCAGAGGTCCCTTGGAGGGGTGGCTGGGCTTGTTGAGGGCTCCACCAGCACAGCACAAGCAGGTAATTACTGAGAGGGAAGGTTTCTTCCACAAACCCCAAGAGAAGGTTCAATAGAAGGCTTTTAGAAATCTTTCTCACCATTTTCTCTACTCTGTACCCAGGGCAACGCTGGTCTCTAACAACAGCACACAAATAATGGAATGGCAGGAGGCTTGGCGAGCTTTATCAGAGCCCTGTCTCCTGCCATGAGCAGAGGATGTGAAGCTCTGCGTGCTGCCTGCTCATCCTGCCCAAGAGCTGTCCTCGATTTCTGCCTATTTACCTACTGAAAAAATGAGGACAAGTCAAGGCCTCTCCTGGGTACTAAACCCAAGACTCTTTTGCATAGCTGGAGCTGTGCTGATAATTCTACAGTTGGTTAACAACTAATGGCTTCATGGAGCCAAAGTGTAACAAATCCAAGAGGAAGTCTTTCCCTGGGAATAGTGCTGCAGAGAGCTTTCCTTGGATGGCTGGGAAGCAGCAATTTTGGATGGGAAATAAGTAGAGGTTCTCAGATGTTTGAGGTCTTGGTCCACTGCAATAAATTTTCCCTGAGGGGTTGTGTTGTGGTGTAGGGTAGAGAGACATTGCCTCACTTGGTGCTGCCTTTTCATCTTTCACAGTATCTGCTACTCTCTGATTCTAATAATCAAAATCCAAAATTTTAGAGTGTTTATCAGCCTACAGGGATTTCAAGGTCTCTGTGACAGCAAGCATGGACTCTGACCCACAGGAAAATCCCACTGTTCTCTTGCAGAAATAGTCAGCATGCTAATAAAATATTCCAGAGAGCAAAGAGCTCCTGCTAACTCTTGGGGAGTATCCATGCAAAAAACTTCACTTAGTGGAGGATACTGAACCTGAGTTGGGATAGCAGAAAATTCTGCAGAGCAGGCACCACAGCAGCCACGCAGGTTGAGGCTGACAAAGTAGATCCTAACTTTTGATGAACTGCATGAGCAGATTCACAGCTCCACAGTGGATTCAAACCAGAACAGCAGGCACTGTCAGCCCAGAAGTGGTGCTGGAACAATTATTGTGCATTTAGCTCCCAGGCATTGGAGAACAACCTCCCCATGGCCATGTATTAACCAGTGGCAAGAAAAATGCATTTTCTGAGGTTGGTTTCTGAATTAGGCTCTGGGCAGAGCTGTTCCAGGCTGAACTGTGATGATCACACAGGATGCCCTGCTGTGAGCCTGTGATCTCCTCTGCTCTGCCCACGGTGGTGCACAAAGTATCTAAGTTTGGTCTACCCAAACTTCTTGCAGTCTAATTACCTGTCTGGGCTGAAGTCTGGGTGTTTGTAGGGCTTGTGCCCACCTGAGCCATCGGGGCTGGGGTGGAAGTGACCACACAAGCTGGCAGCCACCAGGACAGAGCTGCTCAGCTGTTGCACAGCTGGAAATCCACCATCAGTGGGCTGGAGGCAAGGAGCTCATGCAGGGGTTTGTGTGGATGAGAGGCAGGACTCGAGTTCAGTCCTTGTGTGCTCTGCTCCTGCCATGCCTGAGGAATCACTTCTGCCTGGCAGCATCACCTTCTGCTGTTGTTCCTCCCCTCCCTGACGGCTCACTGTTACCTCGCATAACTCCAGCTTCCAAGGAAGGCTGGGAAGCTGACACAGTGAATAGATCATTACCTGTAATAATCAGCAATTTAGAAATTTGCCTCTAAGGAAAGTGTTTGGCTGTCTTATTTGTTGGCAGGGGGAAAAAAAAGACAAAGTGATAATTTCTGTAATTGGAAATCTCTCTTTTTTCATCCATGGTAAGGGCACTTTCACGCTGAAATAACTGTCATTTAATTCTCATAGCGCCTTTGTAATTTGTTATGGGTTTAATTGCTGTTTAGATGAAACATTGCAGAGCAGAAAAATCAAGTTCAGATATTTTTTCCCCCCTTTATTTTTCTTCTTCGATTGCTCACTGTAAAATGGAAATAGAAAATATGGAGTGAATAGGAAACTTTGAAGTAAACACTCCGAGACTATGTGGAACTTAATGCGAGGCAGCAAAGAGTCAACGGTAATAAATGATTATGTAAGGATTATTAAATCTTAATTTAGTATTCATACAGCCCACATTCGCAAATTTATTTTTTTTATCTAATTGGACAGTGTTCTGTGGCTGTGAGGCAAAAATGATGATCCAAACTCATGGCTGTTCTGATAAATGGAGATATCATTAGCAATATGAAGTAGGTGATCATGACTTCTCTCTTTTTCATAAATTACACTAAATAACCATAATGCTGCAATTTAGCGGTCCAAAGTTCATCCTATTCAGCAGGCCATCCATAGTCAACAGTTTAAAGAAAGGGGACCTGCTGAGAAAATGGTGGTCTAATCAGATGCCATAAAATCTGGCTGATCAGATGAGCCCCATTTTCTTTTTTTGTAAGGAGATCCTAATGAAGCAGAGCATTGAGGGGATTCACAACTTTTGTTCCTCCATTTGATTATTCAGGTTGGCTGCACCAAGTTCTAAACTAAGCAAGCGGGGTCTAATCCTCTGGGCTGTTTGCATACACGCTGTGTTTTACAGGAGACTTATTAAATCCCACTTTGCCAGCCGCCAAATTGTGTGCGACTTATCTTCAGTCCAAATGATCAAAACACTGAGAGATGCAGCGACTCAAACCCAGCAATCGAAGAGGAATCTGCTATTATTGTCTGCTCCCTGCCTGCTGGCTAATTTACCAAGCTTGGCAAAAATGAAACGTACTTCACACCGCAGGCTTCATGAATATCTAAAGTGGTGCAGAGGAGAGGGGATGCTGGCTGCGTGTTCAGCCAAAGGTTAAACTTGCAAACTTTGGGGCTGTCCTTGGTTGTAATTAAACCCTGTGATGTCATTTGAAGTGATAAAAGTTCAGTAGTGCACCCGTTTCTGTCCTGTTGTGGCAGTTTTGATTTGACGACTTAAAATACGCTCTTCCTTTAGGAAAATGCATGGTACTTTCACTTCTACTTGCATTTAAAAGGGGTATCCCTTCATTTTTTCCTTCCCTGTAGCTACTGTGTTATAATTCTCGGTATCTTTTTTGTTCCTCTTTGTGAGGGAATTGCTGCTTCACAGAAAACGTGGGCAGGGATGGCAGCAGCCTGACGGAAAGCTCAGTGCAGTCAATTTTGTGTCGCAGTCCGAGCCTGCCAGGCCTGCTTTGTGAAGTGGTGAGCTCCTGCCCTCCCCGGTGATGGAACCGAACCACGGAGCCCCCACTTACTGCCACAGTGAATCAGAAAACAGGAAAATTGCTGCGAGAAACCTCCCAAGACTTCAAATGAGTTGGTTCCTCATCCTCTTTTCAGGGCGTTGCTGCGAGAAGCAGCTCGACTCTGACAGGACTGTTTGTCAGAAGTGCTAAACACAAACAAGCACTGGTTTTGTTCTGCACGTGGTGAAAACACAAAGGTGTAATGAGCCAAACACGTTCACGGGAGGGATGGCCTCTGCCTAGGGGTTTTTTTCTCATTGCAGATGCAGCAGGTTCCCTTTGCAGTCATGGACAAGAAGGGAAATTCCTGTAGGAATCCCAACTCCAGCGCTGTGCTGAACAAAAGGAGAGCGTGCTGCCTGCCATGCTGCTGCTCCAAATCAATCCCCAGTGGTGACAACTGTCCAAGGAAAGCTCAAGCAGCTGTTTTAGTTGGGACCATTTTTCCTGTGCCTTGGTTTGGTTTGTCCCATCAAGGAAGTTTCTTTCTGTGTGGGATTGTCAAATATCTCCGTGTTTATTGCTGCCTCCTGACACCTGTAAGCGCTTTTGCACATGGGCACATTAACTCACACCGAGCTCTCTTCAAAACTGAGCTCACCGTGTTGGACATTGCACCTCCTTCAGAGTAGTCACTGTTTTTTTTTTTTCCATTTTCTTCAGCATTTCTTTCTACTTCAAACCTTTAGAGGGCAGTTTCTGTTAGTGCTTTCACCCTGTGACACGTCTTCTTTTAATTTCCTGCACTGATTGTCGGGAAGTCAAAATTCTAGTCTTAGCTTTGCCTCCTTTAACCACTGTTCTAATGACTTTCATCAGACCCTTTTCCATATCCTCCCCTGTAAGCAGTTGACCCCCTGCCTTTTCTCACTCCCTGCAAGTTCAGCTTCTCCCGACGCTCTGCTATTGTCTTTCAGACAGGTCCTTAGGTATGCAGAGCCCTCCCCACGCCGGGCTGTAGAGCCACCTCTGTGCTCACCTGTCCTGCACTGATGGCTCCAAAATTGCCAGAAGAAAACGGGAAACAACGGGAATCGCTGGTGTTTATCTGCCTCGGCTTTCACACAGCCTCACCTGGCTCTGCAGGTGTCTGTTTTAGGGAATCCTACCCACATCCCTCTCTGGCTTTAATTAGGGTTCGGTGCATGTGTCTCTAGAGATGCTCCCAGGCGTTTATAACTTTGCAGAGATTACCACTCCCCTGACTCACCAGCAGAACTGGTCACAGGAGCACTTCCAGGTTAGCTTTAGGTTAACCAAGCCTGGGAGTGTTTAAACTCTTCCAGGGAACCTGGTTTGTTCTGGCTGCAGCATCTTTGGAGGCAAACGTGTGAGTGCTGCTGCTGGGGCTGAGGGGTGATGACCTTTGGCAGATGGTGTTGCAGAGATGCTTGGGGGCAGACTGATGAGCAGGAACCTTTTCCACGGAGTTCTCATGTAGAGCAGGATTTCCTGCGTGGATATGTTTACACCAGAACAAGAATTCATTTTTTAAAATTTTTTTTTTTAAATTTTCCAGTTTATGTTGCCACTGCTGCAAAAGTTGTTGTGTCCTCACTGCATAAATCAGTACAGTTTGAATGGCAAAACTCTACTTTTAAAATTCCTTCTGCTAAAGAAGCCATAGATTGCCAATCTCGAGGCAGAAGCTGTTTTCTACTCTATATTACACTGACTAGATCTGTAAACTTTCTGAGGGACGTAGATATTGAGGTAATAAAAATAATTAATAATATTGACTAATCAACTCTCTACCTGTGCGGGAGAAGACAATCCTCAACAAACAATATTATTAAAAAGCACTTAAGAGCTAGAGGCTCTGTGTAAATAACAGAAACTCTTACTTTTCTTGTTCTCAGTAGCATGATTTTTTGGGGGAAAGAAGGGGAGGTAAGTGAAAGGGAAACGATCAACACCTGTATTTTGAGGGCAAGAGATTGCTCTGAGCTGTACTATTCATTTTTCAGAACTCTAGCATAGCAGGGATTTGTTAGCTCACACAGAATTTGGTTGCAATGTGCTCAGAGAAGTACTTTGTGTGAGCCTGATTGCCAAAGCCCTGAGATTGGTGGCCTGCTAATCCCAGTGACACCATCCTTACACCAGGGCCGGGTATTTTGGAAGAAATCACATCCTTTGCCACCCTTTCCCATCCCAAAAATCATGAAATGGACTATTTGCAAGCAACTGAGTTGCTGCTTTTTCTGTTATACTCACATTCAGTGCTCAGAGGGAATTCTCATCTTATTTCTCTGCAATGGTTGTGGTCACCTGAAATAGTTTCAGACACCAGGATACCACAGATTTTGTAATTATCAGGATCTCCAGGGCACTGAGATTGTTCAGCCACCTGATTTATGTTACTCAAACGCAGCTGTTTAATGGTATTAAAATATTCCTAAATTTTATCAAGTCCCGTTACACATGCTGCGATTCAAAAGCTTGTATCATCCTCTGTTTGTTCAACACCTCTCCCCTTGAATAAATAAAATATCCTAACAGTTTCCAGTGTCAGAGGAATGGTTGGTTAATGGCTTTTAGGCTCTGGTTACATCAGAGTGCGGGATTGCCTGATCTCCCTCCCACTCCTGCTTTATGCATGTTCAGCCCTTTAAAATACGGATGTTCTAGCTGTAATCTGAACAAACCAAACCCAGAGCTGTGAGAGGGACATCAGGAGCTCCCCAGCCTCAGCACCGATCACCTGGAAGCTCCAGATAACGTGGCCTGAGTCTGTCCCGGTGCTGTCAGAGTTAAACATTCCCCAGGCTCCCAATTCCCCTTTTGTCAGACCTAAAGTGTTTTAAACCGAGCAGCTGGACCGGCCTGTGGCTGCCTGCCTGCCGCACATGCAAACTTAACTAAAGGACATCCTGATTTTTAAACTTTTTAAAAAATTTTTCTTTTTAGGTCAAGGGCTGCTTGAGCATCCAGACGTACCCAGGAAACTTTGTAAGGCTGTTTTAAAGACATCTACAGGAGATTCTGCTGGTGACAAATTGGAAAGGACAGCTCAGGCATTAAGAACATAACTTTCAAGGTAAAATATTTTCCCTCCTGTGATGTTACATATTCGGGGTTTTTTCTTCCTTTTTTTTTTTTCCCTCTTTAAAAAAAACCCCCAGCAACGCAACACCACAAAAGAGACACACACATGTTCGGGCCTCCGCAGGTTTAGACTGATGTTTTACTTGAAATAACACTTTATTGATGTTTGGGATTCCCCAATTTCCAAGAAGAAAAGCTGATTATCTTCGGAGGCAGTCTTATAGAGAAGAGCAGACCCCCACCAGCCTTCCGCTCCAGACTGGATCAATGCAGAGAAGTGCTCTTTGATGGACTTTCAGGCCCTGTGATCTCCCAGCCCTGGGGGTTTAAAGGATGAGCATATCAATCCAGGACCACTGAACTGCATTTCCATTGCATGAGGGCTCCTCCTCCTGGCTTTGTCCGGACAAACTCGGCTCCTCCTACTTTTGTCACTATTCTTTCATGCTTTGTTTAGCAAACACAAAAAAAGCTTTGTTTGTTGCTGGGTCTTTTTTAAGCTTTGCATAAAACAGTTTAAAGTGCCGTAATGCTGTGTACCTGTGATCACCTTCAGGGTCAAAATCAGTTTACAACAGATTAACCTATTTATCTTCCCCCCACCTCACCCCTGGCTTATGATTTGCACAAATACAAATTGTTGTTCTGATGAGCACAGTCTTCCTACTTTATTCTGAACTCTGACTTTGCAAGAATCTCTAACTCTGCGGATTTCCCTGGGAACAGTCTTCTAGAAGACAGCACATGTGTGCCTGCCTTTCTTTCCTGCTGTTGTCCTGCTGTGTTTCAGCATTCTGAGCAAGAAGAAAACTGGTCACATGTAATTTGTAGAAGTTTGGGTAACACTGGTGCAATTATTTGGCTTGCCTTAATAGTTGGCATTAAAAATGTGTGTGCTTAGCTTTAATTTTATTTTTGTAACAGTAAGGCTTATTACAATGTTATAGATTCTGTTTCTGGTATCATCTCCCTCTAAAACAAACCAAAAAAACCCCATTCTCTGTGATATTTCCCCATCTGCCCATTGCTTTGGACTAGATCCTACCTAAGTCTTGAAGTGGGAAATGTTCATCAAGCATTGCACACCTTTAATAGTGAAGATCAATGAAATAATTCAGTAGTAGAACAGATTCTTCATTACCTGCATTCTTTAAAGCCCATGAAAAAGGTCCACGGGAGAATAAACCTGTATTAATTCATGTTAACCTGGCAATAGCAGTGCAGGCAATGCAGTTCACACCCTGCCCCCCAACGAGTGTGAGCACACACTTAACAAACCCAGGGGCTGAGTGGCTCCCCAAAATTGCTGAGGAAGTGCAGCCCTAAGGGAAAGGCACTGACTGATGCTGTCCTCCCACATCACACCCAAAGTCACCAGAGATGCTCCCGAGAGTCACATTAGATGCAATGGTGGAGTAATCCATCACCTGGGAGAGTTTGGCGTTTGGGCAGGCAGGTGATGACTTCCTACAGGGCTCCTTTCTGAACTACTCCCAGGTTTCCCATAAGGGAGCCTTCCAAATCCTAACGTGATTGAGCAGATCACACCCAGAGTCCTCAGGTGCTGAACTCAAACCACGTCTTCTCCAGTTCCCAAAAAGAAAAAGTTGCCTCCTCCACTCCAGGAACCCCCTACGCACTTCCTTTGCTAAAAAGGACAGAAGAACTACAGTCCTGTGCCGACATTTTAGTATTTTTGGGCTACGTTTTGCTGCAGGACACTGATCCTAAAGCACTGCAAGATCCCAGGAGCAAGGGTTGAAAACTCGTGCTGTGCAGAGCCGGCCTCGGAAACTTCAGCCAAGAGCTGCCTTTTCTGAGCAGGCCAGGCAGGAGCTGGGGTGGGTGCCACATTCCGCCTCAGCCAAGCCCCAGGCTACTGCCAGGCGTGGAAAGAGCTCTTGAAACCCTGATGGATGGGCTGATCCTAATGGACTCACTGTAGCACTTGACTATTATTGATCCCTGTGCCTGCTCGCCTGTCCTATTTCCCAGAGCCGAGCGAGCGTAAGGGAAACATCCTGAAGTGGGTCAGCCCTCCTTTCTTAGGCTGAGCAGGGGGAGCCCTTCCTAGCTCAGAGTGATGCTCAGAGTTCCTGCCCTGAGCGTTTTCTGAGGGCACAAGCACGGTTTAAACTCCCAGCCCCGATGTAAGAGGAGGGCTTGATTTTTATTCTGTGCTTGCAGCTCTGCAGTCCTGGCGCTTGCTGACCCAGAGGGGGCTGCCTTGGGTACAAAAGTAATGCACCAAAAAGCAGTGGTTTACTGAACTGAACTGTTTCGTGAACACGGGCACAATAACGAGCACAGATGATGGGGGCTGGCTGTGAGAGAGAATAGGAACAGGGATTTTGGGGTACAGGCCCAGTAGGTCTTAGATGGGCTCAGCCATTTTTGGCTGTCTTCTGCACAATCGCGCTTCTCTCAAGTGTGAAGAGAGAGGGAGAACTGGTGAAATGAATAAAGACAAAGAGCCAGCAACTCACGAGCTACATGAATTTACTGCCTCCACTGTGTCACCCATTCTCAGCAGGATTTCTTGGCTGCCCTTATGCTAAATCGAATTTGGCAGGGCTGAGGCTGTAGTAAGCCAGGACATGGCTCTGCTGCAGACTTTGGAGAGGTGAATGGTGCAAGGTTAAGGTGGGGAAGCGTGGGGCTGGGGCAGGGCCCGGTGCTCTGTTTGAACCCCTGGCTGCTGCAGATTCCTACAAGCATGACAGCGAATTTCCCCTTCCCATCTGCTCCGAGAGGTGCCCATTCAATCGGGCCCGGGTCTGCCCAGGGTGACCTGTGCATTCCTGACCTCCCGACCATTCAGCGAGGCCACACATCCCGAAAACTCCAGCACAAAAGGCAGCGATCAGCTCCCTGCGCTTAGCAACAGCCAGCACGGCGAGCACATCAGCCCGATGTCCTGCTCTGAGCACCACAACTGAATGCAAAGTGCAGTTCAAGGTCTCTGCCTTAACTCTCCAAGCCCTTTGCAGCACTGGCTCGGTCGTTTCCCCGGGACAGCTCTGCTGATAAAATGGGAGGTGATAGGGAAAGCTCTGTGGGAATTTCAGGGCTGTGGAAGCGAGGCAGGTTGGGCTCCTGTCGTGTGTAAATGGATTTTCCTGAGGGTTTCTACTTGGCCTCTCTCTTTAGCTCACCTACATTTAGGCACAGTGAAAAAAAATTTAAAATCTGCCCTAGATATTCCTAATATTAAAGGAAAAAGGGTAAATGGTGCATTTGTTTCAGTTTATAGGTGTTTCTAAAGCATTTGAGTGCAACTGGAATGGGGCAATAAAAGCACCTATGGAGATCTCAAGAAATCCAAAGTTTAAGTGCTGAACCTGAGTCTGGGAGTGATGCTCCATCCATAAATCAAAATGCTCCAACCAGCCCCTTTGGAACAAAACCATCCCGTAAAGCAACATCCAAACCTGCAGACCGTGACAAAGCAACAAAAAATTACCCCAAGTCCCACATGACTAAGCAAGTGGTCTTCTGAGATCAAAGTTTGCCTTCCAGCTGGTCTGAACCCAGTTTTTATTTGGAAACTAATTCCTAGTTCAAACCTTATTATAGACCAATTCTAGGGGGAAAAAAGAAAGTTAAGACCAAAACATAGAAAGAGTTCTTGCAGAAGGAAAAGTAACATAACCACAACAGTGAATTTAGCTGCTTGGTGTCATCTTCTAGGAAAAAAAATGATGCCTGGCATCACTTGTTTGAATTTTGTTGGATGGAATGGAACAGGATATTTCCTAATGATCCAAAATTACCAAAAGAGAATCAGATAACGATTAGAGAATTGCACTGGTAATTTCTAGTTTATGGTAAAGGGCTATAATAATTAAGATATCACGTGTCACAGGTACCATGTTTGAAGTCCTTCAGTCTCCCCATGGTGTCAGTTGTTAACCATGGCCCCCAGTTCAGAGGTTTTCTGCTCTTCAGTAAAGGAAAAGATGAGAGGAATCCACCATCACCTGTGATGAGCTGTGAGAACAAAGCCAAGTGAGTTTTAACTATTGAAATCAGGGGAAAATGTGGTGGGGAGTACGACTCTCCTTTCTTTCTTTCTGAAGTCTGATGGAAAATATGATCAATCTCTGCAGCCTCAGAGGGAATCAATTTACTTTACATAATTTCACTCTATGTCACCATTTATGGACCATGTCTGATGTGGAACAGTCACCAAAGTTTGGGGGAATTCTCTGTCGTTTTTCCCTGTTCCATTTCCCTGTCACTTTTAATTCCTTCCTTAACCCCACTTTTCAGAGTGACCAATTATGGTATCTAGAAATGAAACAAGGTGTTGCAGACATGGGTCAAAGAACTTCACTTCCTCCTTTCCAAGGAAATGTTTGAAACCACGTCATCCTCTCTCCCTGTGGTGCTGGAACAATTTTGGCACCTGTGAAGAGCTGCTCTGTTGTATTTGTGATAACTTAGCTGTAAATAATTATCAGCAGCTTCCTCAAACACCTGCCCCATGTGATTTGTAGGGCTCCAGAAGCACAGTTTGTGTGTGCACTGTGAGCACGAGCAGTATTTTCATCTGAGATTTTGGCTCATTTAGGAAATTTGCCGGACCAGGAAAGCCAGATTTAATTTTTAACATCAATGTAATGATTCTTGTTGTGTTTTAGGCTGTAATAATGTTCTCAGACTTTCATTTTGGTACAAGCAAATGCTTCATTCCTGAATAGGTGTGTTTGTCTCGTGTATGCCCAGACTGTGATTTGCTTACACAACTGGGACTGTGGATTAAGGCTTGCCAATAATTAGGCTTTTTTCCTACCCATTTTTGCACTGAGGGTGTCCTGAAGAGCTGTGTTCCCTCTTTGAGTCCCATGAATTCCCTCCCATTTATTTTTCACTCATGCTCCTCTGTCCTGTGCCAGAAACCAGAAATGAAGTAAGTTCCAGTGTGAACTTTTTACTCCGTGTTAGGAGCTTTGGGTTTTGTCCAAAAAAACCTGTGACCAGCTAGCTGAGGACAGCTTCCAGAACAGTGGATACTGCTTGTGGCAAGACAACAAGGAGTAAAATTTTGGGAACAGAGTGAATTTTCCCAAAGGGGAAGGAAGTGGCAGCCGCCATTATTATTATTACTATTACTATTATTATTATTATTATCATCATCATCATCATCATCATCATCATCATCATCATTATTACTGAAAACATTAAAAATGGTCAATCTGATAGTCAAAGCCCCAGTTCAGCTCCTGCAATTCAGTGCCCCAAAATTCAGCTTTTATCTTAGGGTGCCTCGGATGTGTTCATGCCCAGCTGCTGCAGCTCTAAACAGGGACACCCTAAAACCAAGGTGGCATTTTAAACATCTCTTTACCTCTGCAGAAAATCAGCTTTCACATGGTTATTGCAGCTTGGGTTGGCATTTTTCTACCCCACCACGTGCACAAACTGCTGCTGGTTCAGTCTATTTTAAAAGTATCTCATTTCTGGCAAAATATTTGCAGAGAACAGCTGCTTGCTTCAGCTTTCTAAGTGGAATTTTTCATTCATTTTTCACTGCAGAATTTTTACAGGAGGTTATATCTGTTAGGATTATTTTCCCTTCTTAAGCTGCCATTGCCCCTTTCCTTCGAAGGCTTATCTTGAGAAATACAAGTTTCCATGGAGATTTTATTTAAATAGCTCCTAACCCCTATTTAATTCATCAATCAGAGATCTATAAATCATACTTCTTTCTTTTTCAAATGTGCAAGGACATTTTTTTGAAAGGGGGTGTTGTTCATTGGTTTGTCAGTCCAATGTGTATTTGCAAACACTGGGGCTTGGGGCTGGCAGAGCACAAACTCGTGGTTTGAACAGTTTTAGTTTATTCATAAAATCAAGTTGGAAGAGAAGGTGACTGACAACACCATACTAACCAAAATACAGATCATGTGGTTTCAAAACACCAGAAATGCTTTTTTTTTTCCCAGAAAAGCCTTTTCCATAGTTAGTTTGTGTGATATATCATGTTTTAAGAAGAAAATCTTTCATTTTAATCTAAATGAATGGAAGTCTCGGGCAGATTTGAATGTGGCAAACAAAATAATCTCCTGCATTTTTCTGATATGATGAGAATATTTCTAATAACTGATGAGAATCAGTAGGAGAAACCTTTGCTAAATTAATGTCTCTATTAAACACGGGCACAGGTAGAAGCCAATTTTATTAAATAATATTTGGCTGTTTTATGGCACTCTTGCCCGTAGATCTCCACAGTGGTGGGTGACTGCCCCACCTGTTCAGGGAGGAAAGGGAAGCAACGCTGTATCCAGGTTTTTGACCCTTTGGATCAGCCTTTGGCAGCTGTTCCCTGCCCCAGTTCACCACAGTTTTTCTGCACAGCTTCCCAGACTGGCCAGCTTGCCTACACTGACAAAACAGGACCAGAGAATTAATCCAAAGCACCTCAGACTTCCAACTGCTTTCCCAGCAAAGAAGGTGAGGAAGTTTATGGCAGCAAGGAAAATCTGACCTCAGTGGGAGCAGCAGAGGAGCCAGAGCTGTGTAAGCACTCACCCAGCGAGGCTGGGACATGGCAGTAAACAAAACATCAGGTCCATTCCCAGCTGCCAAATTCTGGGGAAAGAAGGAAATAAAGAGAAGGAGAGAGGGGATAGCGAGGAATGCCTGTAATCACTGCAGTAGCCGGACCCCAGGGATGGTGTTGGAACCCAAAGTGCAGAGAATATTTCTCTGCCTGTTTTGAAGGGTTCTACCCGCCTGGACAGTGCTGGTTTTGACCTTGGTCCATGGAGAAAATTACCGACCCTCTGGGAAGAATTAGAACCAACACTGGTGTAAACTAGATGATAGAATAGTCACAGGGTGAAAAATTTAGGGGTTTTGGGTTTGTTAATGTAGTAAATAGATAAAAGCTAAAAACTTCAAAATGAGGGATTGTTGTTGTTCTCCAGACCTTCTTCTTCTTCTACTACTCCACATTCTGCAGTAAAAGTAATTTAGGGTGATTGGATAAAAAATTCCGCAGTTCCTGTACATGCAAGAGGGTGATTTATTGAACATTGGTAGAAAAGTAAAAATATCTTTCGTTTTAAGCTTCCATTGGGTGATTTGCCTTTAAAAGGGCTGTGTAATCTTGATAACGGGGGCTTTTCTCTGCATTCTTTACTGGATGCTGTGTCCAGCACTCTGTTCCTCTGATAAGACTTAATAAAACAACGATCTAGAAGCAAAGAATCTGAAGACTCCTCTCATCTTTTCAACTTTCTGGCCAGGACTCTATAAATCCCCCCCATCAGGGGGGACCCCATAAATCACGGTAAAGTGATAGGATGGGATCTCGGGGAGCAGAGAGCGGCAGGCACCTCTCACGGATTGCTGTGTCCCCCAGGGAGAACTGGGGAATGCCAGGTGATGTTTAATCCAGACAGCACAGCATTAGGGCTGGGTTTGGCAGCTATTCAGCAACCTCCTGAGAGATCCTGCCACTAAAATGATATTCATTGTGCCTTTTGGAGAGAAACATCCTCTCTGAGCGTTGTTGGCGTGTCCCCAGCCACAAACTCCTCTTTGAGACAACCTTAATCCTAGCATTGCTCATCAGATTATACAACACCCTCCTCCAACAGGATCACAATAAATCTTTGCATAAAGTTTTTTTTTTTCTTATTCTTCTGAGATGGGATGAGAGGGGAGAAATGAAACTGCATTTCAGTTGCAGTGAGATATTATTCTAACCAGAAATGTGCTGGGGAGGTAGGAAATGCCAGCTCAGGGCAGTCATTTGCTCCATCAGTTGAACAGTTGTCCCAAATGATGGCTAATCAGAGATAAAGCAGGCACCAGCAGTGCAGTTTCAGTAGTGCAGCTCCAGCAGATTTGCAAGGGAAATTCAGATCGACAGGTGGTCCTTACCTTTGGCAGAAGGTCAAAAGAACATCACAACTTTCTTATCTCCCTGTTTTATCTGCCAGAGGTGGGGAGAACTGGGGAAAATATCTGAGCTTTTGTAACCTTAACCATTTAAATCGAGAGACACCCTTGCAGGGGCTGAATGATGTTTTCAGGATTTTAAGGATGGCAAAATTAAAGTTTTCTTCCACAGTACAGAGCTGCACTTTAGAAGCTTGTTCTCTCCATGGAAAAACTATGAATCCTGATATTCAACTCCATAAATATCTGTTTAAAAGTTACCGTGGCATTATTTTTGACAGCTTTTTTTGCAGAAGGAAAGGAAGTTTAAAACTATAAATTTTGTTGATTCTCGTCTTCTGTATGATTTTTCCCTTGCTCAAGCCCTACAAAAATCTTTTTTACATTGCATAACCCCAGTAATTCAGGTGAGATAATGACTGATCCACACAACCCTTGATGTCAGGTCATTGCTGGATGCCAGGGTCAGGAGTCAGACCCAGATTTCTGACACTCCTGCTCTAAAGGGTGGAGCTTTGGAGCACCAAAGCAGCTCCTCAGCAAGATCCCTGATCAAATCAACTGGAGATTTTTCCAGTCTGAGCTATTTTTGGTATATTGGTAGCAACATCAAGGTGTCATTCCTTGGGGATCTGTGAGGATGGGAGAAGTTTTGACCTGGTGTCAAGATATTTGTGTGTATTTTTTTCCAGCAAACCACATCCACTCAGGTGGTTTTCTGTGCTGGAGCTGTCCCTGAAGCAGGTTGGCAGTGGGTACAGAAATCTCCAGCTGTTGGTCTGCCACCTTCTGCTACGCAGCTGGAGCTGTGTGGGTGATAAAGTGGCTGCAAAGCCACTTAAAAATAATGTTTTGAATGTAATTGAAGGAAAAATAATTTGATTATTCACAGCTGGAGAGCCAGAATCCTTCTTTGTAGAGAGTGATTTTCTGTGTTCAATGATGAGCCACACAACAGAGCCAAATAAAAACTATTACCATCCCTTTTCTTTTTGCAAGAGTAAAAAGTTCTGGCTCATTCACAGCATTGTTCCACAGATGGACGAGGGGGACACAAAGTAAAGGTGATTAATTAAAAGAAGAAGAAGAAGAAATAGAGGGTCAGGAGAGGCAAATTGGTGTGAAAGACAAGACGATTTGTACTCTCTGTGCTGTATCGTTGTAATAAGAGTTACACCTAAATTTATTGTTTGAAATACGTGCCACAATTGTTTACCCAACTGCACAGCCCAATAGCTTGGGCTGTCAGCTGAATTTCTGGTTCTGGGATAAAACCTTGTGTTTGGTCTTCCCTAATGCTGAACATCTCCTGTTCCTGTGAACTTCAGAGACCCAAAAGCATTATCATTGTCTGCCTCTTCCTTTGGCTGAGTTTTCGACTGATTTTAAATTCCTCACTCAGATGGTGTTGCTGTTTCTTCTTTGGGAAATTTTGAATACCTGTAGATATCTTTGTATCTGCTCTTATGGATAATTCTTTGAAGAGAAACATGACTTCCACACCACTGTTTGAAAGCACAGGAAAGTTTAAGTGTTTGATTTCCCAGTGAAGAGAATCAGCTTCTCTTTTAGAGCAGATCTATGGATCTGTGGGCAGACAAGATATGTTTGAGTTCCAGTTTCCCAAGCTGGAGCAGAGCAGGTAAATCTTTGGTTCACATCTCTCACTCTTTTTTGCCTTTTTTTTGTGTTGGATTTTTTTTTTCTTTAGGAAACCTAATCAAGGTAATTGACATTTAGCAATCAGGTTTTAGCATCTTGACAGTTCTGCAATGTGGTTTGTGTCACTGCTCTGGGAAAGCAGCACTGAGGAGGAAATGGGAGCTATCATGTCATGGGGATGAGTAACTGGCTCAGACAGAGCTTCCTTTGTGTCAGTGCTTGAAGTCACACTGCTGTCTTATTACAGCCTGTGGCTATTGCAATAAAAAGCAGGTGCAGAAGGGAAATAGGAGGAATGGGAAGGTTTTAAAAAATGCCTCTTTTTTTATATCTGAACACTCATTTTTTTTAAAACTAACTATAAGTCTTGGGATGTATTTGAATTCTTCAAATCTCAGTACAAAACTGACAAAGTCGATTTTGTCTGCAGCATAATTTACTTTATCAGCAATCTCAGCATGAAGTAGATTTTTAGCAGCCACTCTTGGGTGTTTGGATCACTCTCAATCACACACAGGTAAATGTTTAGCTCTCAGGAAAATGACTCAACTGTCTTAGCCGCTTGTAGCTAAATATTTATGTTCTTTTAATGAAACAATAAGGAACAATACCCAATTTAAACACTCGCCATGTTCTAAATCATAATTTGCTTTTGAAGAACAGAATTAAAACTAAGTACAGAGCTGCACATGGAAATGCATTCACCAATTCTCCCTGCTATCAATTTGGCAAAGTAAAAATCCTTCAGATGCTTGACTTTATGTGTTTAGCTTCTCACTCAATTCCTGTTTGCTGTTTGTTTTATTTAAGCTCCTTTATTTCCTTGCTGGGAAGAACTCAGCAGAATAGAATGGGAATTAATTACAGGCTCAGGAGTGGTGCCCCTCAGATGTCTGCACAGCTTCTCAGGCACCAGAGAAGCACAAAAGAATCTTTTACAGGATCTGTCCCATGTTGCAGCACAAAATTTCAGAAAGGTGTGTAAGTTGCCGTTAAGAGCCTGTAATTGCACTTTGATTTCAAAAAAATCTATTTAGGAGCAGCAGTCTGTGTATCCTCACAGAGAGCAATTCTAACTTCAGACCTTTGAGGAGGCTTGAGCGGGTTTGTTGTGGTAGGTGACTGTTTAACTCCTGCAAATCTGCTTTAGAGAGTTGACCATCACAGCCATCCCTGTATCCCCTGGTACAGTGCCTGGATGCAGCAGGCAGTGTGGACAAAAGAGGTGGTGGGAATTCTTTATGGCCCTCTGGCATTGCTAAAGATAATTCAGCCTCTCATCAGCAGCCTGATGAAAGATTAAAATGTTTCCATATGCAAACTCTCCAGGAATGCTGGTTTTGGGAAGCGTGGCTCAGCTGATGTGGGTTATCCTTCCAAGGTTTGTGACAGTTGTTGGGAGGTTGAGTTACCTCAAGCTGGGCAAAAATATCAGTGAGGGTTTTCCACAAACCCCTGCTGTATTTCCACATCTGAGTTTGCATTGTGAAACAGGGCTGAGCAAGGCCATGCTCTGCACTGCTGGGCTTTGGGAACACTCTGCAAGTGCAGCAGCATTTCTTTCACCTCTGACTGCTCAGGTTGCCCTCAGGTTGAGGACTTCCCGTCCTGGAAGTGTCCCAGGCCAGGCTGGACAGGGCTTGGAGCAACCTGGGATAGTGGAAGGTGTCCCTGCCCAAGGGGGTGGAATGAGATGAGATTTAAGGTCCTTCCTAACCCAAACCGTTCTGTGATTCTATGGCAGGATATCAGACCTCAGCTGGCAACAGCTCTGGGCAGAGAAACCAAAGCATTTCTTAAATTCTTAAGCTTTCCTGCAGTAATATGTGAATAAACCTAACATTAGTTAGACTATAATGAAAAAATCAGAATTTTTTGTGGCTGTAAATTGTCTGAGCTCATGTGAAAGAAAGGTGTCTCTGGTTCTAACCCTGCAAACTGAAAAATCAGGAGTTCCCTTCCCTGTGGGGTATTTAAACCTGTCTCATGCTGGGGAATACAGATGAGAAAGGCAGATATCAGCATGTCTGAAATGACTGCACTCACACCAACCCTGATATCTCTTTTGTGCTTTCTATACAAGTAAAAACCTTGGGTCTATTTTTATAAAATGTCATTATTATTATTATTATTATTATTATTATTATTATTATTATTATTATTATCTTATGACAACTCTAGAAAATGTTTTGAATTGCAGGAAGTTTTTCAGAGAAATGGTTTGTCATCTCATTTTCCTCTGGCACTGTTTTGATAAGGAGTGCTAATGAAAGTTTATTGCCCGAGGTGTTAGTGATATGTATTTTGCTATCTGTATGAAAATGCTTTCATGCTCCCAAATTTTCCTTCTCTGGTGCCACTTCTAAGATTTGTTTCTCTCTTACATCAACACCATCTCATTTATGTGCCTGGCATTCTGGGACTAATAGAAAGATCACAGTTAGGGTAAAAAAAACCCCCAAAAATCAAAGTGAGCCCTGTTTCCTTGTGCTTAAACATGTCCCACAGTCTTGATAGGTGTGAAAATTAGAGCTATGTTGCCAATAGGTTCAATCATGGAATGGAGTGAAGATCACTGATTTTCATGTTTAAATAGTCTCCAGCACTGCTCGGGAATAGCTGCTGTATATCAATTACACAACAGAGTAGGAAGTTTTAAGACAACTGGTACTGCTAGAAATTCTGCCTGTCAAATTTGTCATAGTTTATTTANGACAAAAGAGGTGGTGGGAATTCTTTATGGCCCTCTGGCATTGCTAAAGATAATTCAGCCTCTCATCAGCAGCCTGATGAAAGATTAAAATGTTTCCATATGCAAACTCTCCAGGAATGCTGGTTTTGGGAAGCGTGGCTCAGCTGATGTGGGTTATCCTTCCAAGGTTTGTGACAGTTGTTGGGAGGTTGAGTTACCTCAAGCTGGGCAAAAATATCAGTGAGGGTTTTCCACAAACCCCTGCTGTATTTCCACATCTGAGTTTGCATTGTGAAACAGGGCTGAGCAAGGCCATGCTCTGCACTGCTGGGCTTTGGGAACACTCTGCAAGTGCAGCAGCATTTCTTTCACCTCTGACTGCTCAGGTTGCCCTCAGGTTGAGGACTTCCCGTCCTGGAAGTGTCCCAGGCCAGGCTGGACAGGGCTTGGAGCAACCTGGGATAGTGGAAGGTGTCCCTGCCCAAGGGGGTGGAATGAGATGAGATTTAAGGTCCTTCCTAACCCAAACCGTTCTGTGATTCTATGGCAGGATATCAGACCTCAGCTGGCAACAGCTCTGGGCAGAGAAACCAAAGCATTTCTTAAATTCTTAAGCTTTCCTGCAGTAATATGTGAATAAACCTAACATTAGTTAGACTATAATGAAAAAATCAGAATTTTTTGTGGCTGTAAATTGTCTGAGCTCATGTGAAAGAAAGGTGTCTCTGGTTCTAACCCTGCAAACTGAAAAATCAGGAGTTCCCTTCCCTGTGGGGTATTTAAACCTGTCTCATGCTGGGGAATACAGATGAGAAAGGCAGATATCAGCATGTCTGAAATGACTGCACTCACACCAACCCTGATATCTCTTTTGTGCTTTCTATACAAGTAAAAACCTTGGGTCTATTTTTATAAAATGTCATTATTATTATTATTATTATTATTATTATTATTATTATTATTATTATTATCTTATGACAACTCTAGAAAATGTTTTGAATTGCAGGAAGTTTTTCAGAGAAATGGTTTGTCATCTCATTTTCCTCTGGCACTGTTTTGATAAGGAGTGCTAATGAAAGTTTATTGCCCGAGGTGTTAGTGATATGTATTTTGCTATCTGTATGAAAATGCTTTCATGCTCCCAAATTTTCCTTCTCTGGTGCCACTTCTAAGATTTGTTTCTCTCTTACATCAACACCATCTCATTTATGTGCCTGGCATTCTGGGACTAATAGAAAGATCACAGTTAGGGTAAAAAAAACCCCCAAAAATCAAAGTGAGCCCTGTTTCCTTGTGCTTAAACATGTCCCACAGTCTTGATAGGTGTGAAAATTAGAGCTATGTTGCCAATAGGTTCAATCATGGAATGGAGTGAAGATCACTGATTTTCATGTTTAAATAGTCTCCAGCACTGCTCGGGAATAGCTGCTGTATATCAATTACACAACAGAGTAGGAAGTTTTAAGACAACTGGTACTGCTAGAAATTCTGCCTGTCAAATTTGTCATAGTTTATTTAATTACAAGTATGAAGAAGAAACAACCTGGTAGCTTTTCACAGGCTTCCCCCCCAAGGGCAGATGGGTATTAAAGCCAATTCAGTCTGTTTCCTGATTGCTTCAGGCTACAGAAAATTGTTCCCCAGGGAAGAGAAGTAAATCAGTTATGATCTTTAGTCTCTCAGAGGGAGATTAGAGCCAGCACACTGGTGAAACAGCAGTAGGCTTCCTCTGTGTAACTGATTTCACCTTTAATCCTGCCATTGATTGAATATTGCTAAGAACACTGCCATGCATTTTAAGGTCAAACCGATGATGAACACCCCAGGGAAAGGAAGTTATTTACACAGAAAGGTAAAGACGAGCCTTTAGCTTTACTATTTCAAAAAAGCAGTAAAACATCTACTTTGGGAGGGAAAAAAAATTATTCCAATTTCAGCCATCAACCTTTCCCAAGTTTTTGTAAGGCTGCTTATCACAGTGGTACGTGATCATCTTCCAGGTAATATGGAATAGTGAAGGCTTTTGTGGGCTTCATTGAATGTCTCACTCTTCTTTCTTTTCCAGGTAAAGGTTGTCCTTAGTGTGAGGCTTTTATTCTTTATCTGTTGGTGTTAATTCTCTTCTAGGATTAAGTAGAGTTGGGACAAAAAGCGACACCAAAAAAGTTGCAAGAGTGATTTCATGGCAGAAGGTGGTTTTATAGGAAAGGGGAAAAAAAAAAGGCTTTTTAAAACCCCCTAAATTTTCAGCTACTGCTGAACCTCCTCTCTTAGCCTGTCATTTTGTTTTTCATATCACAGAGTAGGTTTTTTTTTTTCTTTGAGCTGTTATTTGTTTTTAATCAGAACAAGAGGATTCTTCTACCTCTGCTGGACTGAAAAGCACAAAATGTGCCTCACAGGAAAGCTTTGCATGGTTGTATGCAAGACCTGTGTGCACAGAGCTGTGAGAATTACTGAGTATAGGCCATGAAAAATGAACACAATGTCTTGATACGGCTGCAGGTGAGATCTGGCACAGAGAGGTTCTCTGATGATTTCGTGTTGCTGCTTAGAAACACTGATTGTTGAGAGACTCATCTGCCTTTTAATAAGGATGCACCTAGCTCTGGAAGGACAGCAAGGGTAATTTCTTCTGCCTTGGGTGTTTAGGTAAGCCTTGTAGAGCTGTTTATTTGGCGTGATACTTGATTAGGTCTGCAGATGTTAGTCTGCTGGGAATCTATAAAGATAAATCTCTTCTTTTTATTCTGATTCATTTGTGATTTTTATATATCCAGCCGTAGCAGGATTTGTTTCCAGTCCTTCACACTTGAAATGACCTCCCTGGTTTTCCATCACAGAGGTTTTCCTCTAGAGTGAGAACTTGTATTTAGAGCTCATAATTATGTGTTCCTGTCTCTGGAACGCAGATCTGATCTCTTGGGTGATCTTGGACTCCTGTTTTCCTTTCCAAGTGATATGTGTGCTTCTTACTTATACTGGACGTTGTAGGGGGCAGAAACTTGGAGGAGCCAGCTCTTAAAATAACTCTAAAACTTTTGAGAATTCTGATAATGACATATTTAAGATAACATAAACCAGAGTGAGGCCTAGAAATACATGCAGGATAGGTACTTGGAGATAAATTACTGGACTGAACCAAAGCTGAGAAAACACATTAAATGAGAGGTAGCCCTCTTTTAAAACAGCTTTGTTTATTGCTTAGTGTTTGGGACAAAGTCCTGCCTTCTTCATGTGGTCACAGAATTTCTGAGGAGACCTTTGCCTGGCTTAGGTACCCCCTGTATCTGTAGTTTGTTGCTCCCTGCCCAGGACCCATGCCACATGATGCTGCTTGGTGCCAAATGTCCTTTATCTGCAGCTTGGGTCCCTGCCCTTTGTTGCCTCTTAATCCCAGCATTGTGGGAATCCTGTCAGCCACTTCTGTGTGTGGGAGCATGATTTATTTCATCAGTACCCACAGAGCCGGTGCTGAGCCGTGGCTGTCCTGGGCAAGGAGCAAGGACCCAGCCACCTCCCTGCAGTGACGCCACGCCGAGGCCTGACTTCGAACCAGCAGGTCCCTTGCAAGTTTAGGGCCATTTAGGACCTGCCACCCACACCTGGCCTCATAGGGGAGAGTTTGGAGTGGCTCCAGCACGTCTCCAGGAACGGTGGGCAGCAGCCATTTGGGGTCTGTCCAACACCATCAGCTCCCCGGAGCAGCTTCATCCCAGCCCGTGCCAGCAGGGCCTGCAGTGCCTCTGGAAGCTCTGCTGTGGAGGTCAGCGCTTTCCTGACCACTGCAGAGCCGATCCCTGGGCTGATCCCTGGGCTCAGGCTGACCCTCTCCTCTGTGGAGAAGGAGGGTACCCAGCAGGGCTGGCCTTATTCTCAGGGGCTCTTGGTAGCAGGTCAAGCCTGGCTCCTTCCTGCCCCTCACACAGAGGATTAGATGGATTTGCCGCTTCACTTCGCCCAGGGCAAGCCTCAGGCCCCTGCCCCCTTCTCCTGCCTCCTGCTGGGAGGAGTTTTAGGGCCAGGGCTGCTGTTTGCATCCCAGGACTCTCTGAGGGACTGAGGGGCACGGGGGGAGCAGGCGGGCAGGGGTTGTGCCCTCCATGGCAAGGAGGTGTCTGTAGAGTGGCACCATTATTTTGCGGCCCTCACTGTGGCAGGAGGGATTTGCTCTCCTGTTAGAGCCTTTTCTTGCTATTTTCCTGGCTCGCTTCATGCTCGTTCTTATTCCCAAGCACTTCTCTGCGTTAGCCACAAGGTGCCATCAGTAGACACTTCTACACCAGTATTCCGGGGGCTGGAGACAGAGAAAGCCAGGCAGAAACACCCTGATGCTACGGAGAGGGAAAGGCTGATTAATAAAAACCATAAGCAGGAGGCGATCAAAACACAAAGGAAAACGCACCAAGGACAGGCAGCTGGATCTCTGTGTCCCTTGCAGGGTTTTTGCTGCCGCACTGACCATCTCATCAGTTCAGATTTTGAGGGTTTTTTGTTAAACCGGTTTTAATCCTCAGTGCCCCTAATGACGGGGGCATCAAGCAGTGTCCGTGCAGTCCCGTTGTGCTGGCTGCTGTGAGAGGACAAATCAGAAGGCGTCGCCCCGGCCTCCGATCGAAGGCAGGGAGCACATCGAGGGGAAATAATTGCAAGAGGGACAGCCAGAATAAAAGTTAGAGGGAGAGCAGATTTCCTGGAGCATCTTCCTGATTATAAAAGTGTATTTCCCGGTGAGCTTTTGCTGTGGCCCTCTCAGGTGGCTGCTTCACACAGGCAGAGGTCTGACAAGGCAGGTGACCGTGAATTTACAGAGCAGCTCTGGAAGGAGTCGTGCTCGGGGAACAGCAAACAGGAAGGGAAGCACAGGACCCACTTGAAATCCCAGCAGCAGATCTGGTGGAGACAGGTGGTGTTTACAGAGCAGGGCAAGACTGAACTGTTTTCAAGTGTGTGATGCCTCTGCAGAGTTAGCTGTTGTTTTCTTACAGGCTGAACTTTGGAAATTAGGATGTAGGTCCTGGAAAAACAGGTTATCCTCCCTGGCAAAGCAGAGGACACAAGGGTTTTCCCAACATGAATCATTATATTTTTTGCTCTGTGGCAAAATTTGGGTGGTGGGGACTGATTCCCACTGGTCTGCAAAGGAACAGCCAGGATAGAAGTAGGTGACAGTGGGAGAAGAGGATAAAGGTGATTTTGGAGGAGCTGCCATGCACAGAAGCTCAACACCAGTACCAGAGCAAGAGGGTGAATGGGAAAGCTTGGCAGGAATGTGGGGCAATGCCCGGAGGTGAGGCATGTGTTACCTTCTCGGATGTGAGGAAATTCTCCCTGATTGCCTTTCTGTGTGCCTCTGACACAGCCTGGGTTGTTTGCCGAGTTTCCTTTCTGGCTCCTTACAAATTGACCCATTTGCTTTACTTTGTGTATTTTTAATTTTCCTTTGCAAAATAGCCGCACTTTGGGCTCATTTGGTGAATTAATATTAGCGTTTCAATAAGGCTGCCATCAGTCTTTATTTTACACTAAATCTTTCCTACAAGTTTTTCTTTCTCCCTCCTCCTCTCTATGACTAATAGATATAATTCCAACAGTTTGACTAACTGCCGTGTTACAGAAAAGGCAGTAATTTATACTGATGTAATGGCTGTGATAAAAATCATTTGTGTGCTGATTTTATAAATTAGGTAGGAAATGTGAGTGCCTCTGAAAAATGAAGTGCTACCACATGAATTCCAGTGTTGTTAATGCTTCATACCTTTCTGCTTCATTAAACCAATTTCACGGGGAGATGAGTTAGAGGAGGAAGCTGTGCTGCTTAAGAGATGCAACAATGGTTTATTGAAAGAAATGGGGATAAGATTAAATTAAGTGCTACTTGAGAAATATGGAAATACAAAAATATTCAAGCTTAGAGATGGTGAATTCAAAAATATGATAAGTTAGCTCTTTCATACCCAAAGAACTGTCTCATCATAATTGCATAGGCTGAATTCACAGGCTACTAATTAATATTGAAGAGTTTCTTGAACCACTCTTATAAATGAATCAGAGTGCCCTAGAACTAATTTATAACTATTTCCTTTTGGAAATCAAGACAACTTAAAATGCTTTGCTTTCTGTGCATTCCTATCTTGGCTTCTAACTCCTTTGAAATGATTTCTGCCATGTATTTTATATTTATTTATTATTTCGCATATTCCATTTATCAGCTGAATTTAAAGGGAGCACTAAAAAAAGGTGTAAGATTAAGAAGCCTTCAAGTCTGGTAAGACCCTTCTAATTTGGCATAATGATCTGGAGCAGCCTAAAATAACTTTTCTGACCACTTTTTGATCTGAATTCAGCTGCATTGAAACCAATGCATTTCAGTTAGATTTATATCAGGTTTTTTTTTCTGATCGAAGCTGTGGAATATGTAACTTAAGAAAGAATATGTTTATGTCCACAGAACGCCTTGGACATCAGGTAAGATCTACAACTAAGAAGCTAATTGATTTTTTACCACTTCCATAAAATAGCTGCAACTATTTTTTTTCCCCTCCCTCCCTCAAGGACGAGAAGTTTTCATTCTCAAACCACTAAACCCTATTTGTCCCGTGGATGGTGGAACATGTAAATACAAAGGGAGTCATTCATTAAATAAGAGGCTTATGCATACACAAGTTTTAAAAAATGCATAGTTTCAAAGCCCAACTGCGAGGCTGCCATTTTCCCCCCTGCTTCACAATGAGAACCCTGTGTACAAGTGACCCAAGTGCTGGGATTTGGGCCAGCTCTCAGATTAGCACAGAAAACACGTCGAGACCCCATCCCCCTCCCCCCCCAATGGTAATGGGGGCTCAAACTGTGCCCAATGGGGCCGTGGGTGGGATCTCAGGGACAGCAGCGCTGCCCTGCTTTCTCCTGGCCACGTCTCTGCCCGTGTTCTGGGGGAGCATCCCCTCACACCAGCACTGCTGCCCACATGCTCTGGTTTGGAATCAATCCCCCTCCGAGGTGGGATAATGCGCCAGGCAGCTTTGAGCCTGCATCCTGCCAAGTGCTCTCGGTTCCCCACGAGGGGTAATCAGAGCTGAGGATGCTCAGCCCTTCTCTGGAGCAGCTCTGGGGTATCACAACACCGCTCATGGCAATCCTGGCAGGGAGCTACCCTGTCGCTAGTGAGCAGAGTCCCAGTGAGAAAGGACACGGACGGTTTTATGTTGATAAAAAACCAACACTTTATTATTTAACAGATTTGCTTATATACCTTAGCACGCTGGACTGACATAAGGTTATTGGTTAACTGACCAGCCACCCCTCAGATGGATTGGCTGGAGCCAGTAACTCTTACCTCATGTATTTTCTTTCTTGGTATCATAACAATACCATAGTTTACAATTTCTCTGAACTGTTTTCTCACAGCGTCCGTGAGAAAGCAAGGCTTTCACACAGACGCCTGTTAGAAAACTCCCTGCACCCAGGCCTGTAACATCCACATCTTCCCAGCAAAGTGCTGGGCACCATCCAGTCCCAGTGCTGCTGGATAACTCCAGTGGGATTTGGCACCTCCCAGGATTGGCCTGTGAGATGTAATTAACCATTCAACTCATCTGCAAGCACAGTGCATAGTGGGGTTTACTTCTCTTCCTCTCTCGCTTCAAAATCTGTTTGTTAAGGAAGGAAGGAGGGAATAGGACAGCAATAAAATTGGAATTTCTATTTGTGCAAAAATTCTCGGAGTCCAAAGCCTTTGTTACTGAACATAACAGAAAGTTACAACCTTGGAATTTGTAACGATGAGATTTTCTAAAAAACCTTGTAGACGTAACATATTTTGACATTTTATTTTTAAGAAAAATAAAAAGGAACCTGTACATCCCCATCAGGATTTTTAGTATAGACATCAATTTCCAAGAAAAAAAATTGTGCTTTGAAGTAGCCATAATTGCACAGGACCCATATAGCTCATCTTTGAATTATCTCATTCCGTGAGGTTCTCCCTCCTAACTCTACCAGAATAATGTTTTTCATTATCCTGTGGAGATACCCGGACATTTTCTCTGCAATTTGCTGAGGTTTCAGAGGTTTGAGTAGGAAATGTCTTTCTCTGTGTAAGTTTGTTCTTGCCCATTTGCAGACAAGCCTTTCTTAGTCCTGCTGGGATGCTCAGGATGGAGCTGAGGCTGGTGCTGGATTCGGTGTGAATTCCTGCCTGGCACTGGTGTGGCACTGGTGTGGTTGTTGTCACCCAGGCTGGCAGTGGTCAGATCTTGCTGCCACTGGGCTCCTCTGAGCAGGGATGGAGAGCTCTGCTTGCTCCTGGGGGAGCTCAGCATGCAGGGCTGAGTTTATTTTTAAGTTTTACATTTCTTTCTCTCTTTGATCATGTATTTGATTTTATCCTTCTTTCTCTTTTGAACAGTTTTTTTCCCCTTTTTTTTCTGTCTCTTATTTTTCCCTCACGCTTTCCCTTCCCCTTTACTTTTTCATCTCTGTACTCTGCCTTTTATCGTGCACTAAGTGAATGCAGCTTGTTTTGAGTCCAGGAATAGAAGTGCTTGCTGCTTTCCCTTTGCTCTGCTCCAGGCATGTGTAAAGCAGCAGATAAATGTTGACAGCATTTTGTCTTTGTACAAGTTGGGCTTACTGCAGGCATTGAGTGCAAATTGCAGAATAAATTCACGTACTGAATGCTGGAGAAGAATTACTTCAAAGATCTAATAATGAGCAACTGAAGCTGCCCACAGTTGCTAAAGCATTTAGCTTAGTGAGACACTTATAAAAGGTAAACATAACCACAAAAAAGAACTCTGTAGTTTGCCTGTGTAGATTCTTGAACTCCATTCTTTTTTGTATCAATGTGCATTTTGAATCAGTTCATTAGAAGAGAATGAAAAATAGAGTTTGGTTTACAGTGGCCACAAGATTTTGGCACTTTATGAGATATCTCACGCTTTTAAACACTCAGTGAGTTGTACAAGAAAGTCTCAGTTCCTAACATTTTTTCTACCCCCAATTATATTATTACCCTGGCTGGTTTAATTTGGAGGCTTTCTAGACTGCAAATTCAGTATGGAAGAATTACATGCTTGCTTTTATTAAAAAACTGCTTGTGCATCTCGGGACCAGCTTTGCTGTTTATGTTAGAAATATTTTGGGTTGCTTCTGTATTTTAGATAAACTGTATTAATTTTAGAGATTTAGTGGTAATGAGTAACTGTGTCCAGAAACAGAGCTTTGTAACAAAAGTGTGAAATTCCCAGGACTGAGGCTCTTGACCTCCACAGTTTGGGTCAGTTTGCCACAAGTCTTGATGCTGCTGCTTCCATATTTCCTTCCCATTGAAACCATGGCTTGGTAGGAGAAAGGACTGAAATATTCTTTATCTTGTCCTAAACTGGTTCTTCTCTGTTCTTCCCGACTGCTCTCACCTCTACCAAGTGAACAGTTTGTGCAAAGGTGTGGGATTTAAATTCTCCTCTCTTACTCCCCACTGCCATATCAATGATTTCCTACCCTCAGAACTGCTGGTGCCAACAGGGGGGGATTGATTTGTTTTGCACAGTGGGAATGGGAGGGCTTGGTATGCCCAGCCCATGGAAAATCTGGGCACAATGAAATGCTTTCCTGGCTCATCTCTAGGTGAGTCTCATGCACATCTCTTGCAGAGTTACGAAACCAAACTCTCCAGAGTGCAAAACAAAAGTCTGAATAGTTCTGTGGCCCTGCTCATCGGCTGGCAAAAAATCACCAGCTCATTGAGGCTGGATGCCTCATGCTGTACACGGCACTTTCTGGAATGTTTTATTCACTCACTGAGCATTTTGAGCTGTGGAAGTGACTCATGAGCACAAATCCCAGTACATTTAGCCTTTTTCACTTTAGGTTGTGTGCTTCCAGCATCAAACATTTGTTGGATTTTCCTGTCAGAATAGCAACCTCTAAAGTGTAGGTTCAGTGCCAGCATCAGAACAGACTGGTAAAACATCCCCTGTCTGATATCAGAATGGGGCAAATACCTTTCTTTTCTATCCCCCACTGAGATGCATGTTCAGACTTTTGAAAATGGCATCTAAACTTTTATATTTTGTTTGATTTCACAGCCAAGACACCAGGCAGAAACTCTGGGGGACTTTTAGTGCAGCTTTCCCCCTTTAATGAAGCTGAGCAAAGCTTGTTCACCATCAGCTTTAATTGTTCACCACCCCTGTGCTTACCAGGCTGATGATGCTACTGGTAAAGTAGAGATAAAGTTTTTTACTCACTGAAGTCTTGCCATCAATCATTTCTAAATGAGAGTGACAATCCTTGGTTAGCAGAAATGTCAAAGAGTGGGTGGAACGTTCATTACGAGGAACTATCGTGATATCTCAAATAAAATAGGAGGGAAAACATGATCACGGAAGGGATCAATGATCAACACAATTTGTAGGCAGTAAGAGGCCTCCCATCAACTCCCCCAGCTATGCACCTGGGGTTTTCATACTTTCTTATCTCTTGACATTGGTGTTTCCTTTATGTTATTGACCTGCAGGTTGTCAAGTGTGAGGAAATGGAAAGTGCTGTTGGCAATAATGTGCACGACTGCTGAGATGTGAGGGGAAAAGTTAAACTGAGAACTCACCAGTGCAGTGGGAAGTGGTGAGAGAGCAGAACTGACCCTGATAAATAGCTCCAATCAGTACCACAAAAAGCAGGGCCTCTGTTTAGGGTATTTTTTTGCAGGAGGTTGCTGTTCTTCGGCTGTAGAAGTGACACATTCGCCTTTTTTCTGGAGGTGGTGGTCTTATTTTCCCTAAATGTGCTGTGGTAAAAAAAAACCCATGACATGCAACCGTGATGACTTGTCCTGCCTTTATCCCCATGTTCCCTTTCTGGCAGTGCTGTAAGGAGAAATGCTGCACTTGAAAGTCGTGTGGTTGATGACTTAACAGAGTTGGGCATCTTCTGGCACAACCAAATATGTTCTAATGCCAGGAAAACATTTCACAGAGCAATGGGCCTTCGACCTTCTGTTGGAGCATTAAAACAAAGTGTTGTAAGTTAATTTTAACATCCAGCTTCTCTGTCTGTTGAGGAACTACAAATCCCTTTCCCTCCTTAAGAATTTCTAAATCAAGTTGTGGCCTATGTAGCCTATTCTACAGACCCTCATAAATGGGAACAGTACCAAAAGAGGCCATCAGGAAGGTGTTGCTATAATTAGTGCTCTTGCAGAGAAAGAGAGAAAAGTATTCCCAGGTTTCCTCTTCCTTTTATGGATAAGAAATATAATAATATATTGCCTGATGATAGCATGATTCCCATGCAAATGGCAGGGGCTGGTGGCTTATTTAACAGGCCTGGCCTGTAGCAAGCCTCCCTTCCCCGCTTCAGTTTGAAATTGATTATTTTAATACAGAATTCCTGAATGAAAGAGGTTCTTGGCCTTTTCCTGGGCTGTTGAATAATGTATGTGGGAGAAAGCAAATAGAAGCAGAGGGTCTCAGCTGCCGGAACAATGGGCTGAGCACAGAGCTGAGGGGGCACGTTAGTTTATCATTGCCTTGTCAATCCTCATAGGCTGGGAATCGTGGGATAGCCTGGAAAGAAGCAGCTGCTGAACGTGTGGTAAACTGACCGGGGCACTTTGGAGAGACGACTACATTTACACATCTGAAAACAAGATATTGATTTTCCCCACAAAGCTGGGGAGAAATGGCCATCCTGAAAAAAACCAGATCTGGATCGTGGCTCGTCTGCAAAGGCCCGGTGCTCTCCTGGCTTTGCCCAGAGCTGGGAGCTTCCTCGTGATGGGGCTTGCAAATCTAAAAATAGTCTCTGCATAAACTTTGCTTTTCCTCCTCGTTGATTGACTGCCCTCCTAATCCTTTTAGTGATTCAGTACAAGTGAAATGTAAATGCAGGCGAGCTTTGTGAATGTTAACAAAAATATTTTCCCTTGATTAGTAGATTTCTCTTCATTTTTTTATAGTTACATATTCCCTTGTGTGGGCTGAATTGATCTTGAAGATTCATTTGTGTGATCCCTGAAATCACAGCTCTGCCCTTTCTAATGGAAGTGGGATTCACTTCTGAGTGCCAGTTTTGGTCTAGGACACATCCTCAGGCAGAAGGGTTTCTTCAGAGCTTTCAAAAGCGACAAAAATAAGAAAGTGAAGCAATGCTTGACACGAGCAGAGTGGGATGATTAATTATTTTAAACAAGGAAAGTTTTAAGGCAGATATGAGCACCCATTTCCTAGTGATTAATATTCAGTAAGGTGCTGATGTCTTGCTCTAGGCCCAGTCATTATGTGGCTTTATTGCCACAAGTTTATGATTATTATTTTAGCTATCAAAAACCCTGTTTATGACTCGGGGTTTTCTCTGCTGGGTGCGTACAAGATGATGTTCACCATGTAAATCACAATATGTTAAGAAGTTTCAACTGAAAAAAAAGTGGCCTGTCAGAAAGGACACATTTTTTGTCTGTGGAGGTCTAATTGTGGATCCAGATTCCCCACAGGAGTAATGAGCTGGTTTGTCCTTGTCTTTGCAGCTTGAATGACATTGCAAACATGAAGATTCTTGGCTTCATGAGCTGCTTTCATGATTTTGTCTGTCAAAAAGCAGCTGCCTCAGCACTCACAAGCTGGTGTAAACATTCCATTTTAGCACTCACAGTATGTGTTGTAAAATAAAACACTTAATGTTTTGATACTGAATATCATCCTCCATAGTCAAAAGGGCCTCCAAAAGCAGGACAAAATGAAGGCATGAATTTGCCCAGGGTATTTCCAGATTATGACAGTGTTTTCCTTCTGGATAAATATAGGAAATCAGGCTCCTCATTGCCTTCCAGGCTGATATTGTGATGAGAGCAACAGTAGAATAAAACAACAGAGCAGAATGAAAAGATTTTTCTGCATGTTTTTAAAGTCAAGGAATGTTTAACACCTGTAGTGTGGTTGGATTCCTCTACCAGTGAGCTGTATCACAAGGTATTACAAAATATAACCACTTCAAATCAGGGTTCTAAGTCTGCATCTGATAAATGAATAAATGCTCAGAATGGTTTCTGATGTTCAGAGAAGCCAGATGCTCCTGCTGACTGCAATGAGAAGTCAGTGATTTTAAAAATTGTTTCATTCATTCATATTTAGACTCATTTGCGTATAGGCAACTGTTGTCTTAATTAATTATTTCAGAATAGGGGATCAAGGCAGATTTTGCTCTCAAATGAGATCAAGGTTAACCTCTTAGGAATTCACAGATTTCCCATGGAATATCAGAAGCTTCTCAAAACACAGTAATTGTGTTGTGTGATTTCCTGACGTCTCTGGGCTCTGGTTTGAGCTGATCCCTGTGAATGCTGTCCTTAGGAATACCCACATCTGGAAAATGTGAGGGGAGACACTTAAATTCTGTGGTGAGAGAATCTTGGCTAAGCAGTGAGGAGGAAAGGCTGAGTGACATCAGCCAAAGACCAGGTTTATCACTTACTGGAACTTCACGTTATATTTGCTTCAGAGGTCTTTTTTTGAACAATAACAAGCTCAAAATGCCCAATCTTTCATTCCTTTCCCTGTGCCCTCAGCAGGAATTTTGCACAGGGTGAGCCAGAAAGGATCCTCTTGAGCTGTGAAAGAGAGGAAGGGTTGTTTCTCCTCATAGCTGTACATTAATATAACCCTACAAGGTTTACTTGAATTAATTGCATCGGCAGAAAGTAGTAACAGAACGAGATGAGGTTTTGACCAAAAAGATGCTGTTTCAGTATCTTTCCTTAGTGAAATAAATGCCAATAATTTATAAGCAAAGGAAGATTTGGTGCAGTTTTACTGAGCACTTTTAAGACCAGCCACAGACTCTAGATTCATTAAAATGCATTAAAATTCATGACCTACAGAGTGATGTGCCTGTCAGCTCGGCTCAGTTTTCATTCTGGTGACACAGTTGTGCCTCTTGTCCATGGGATAATCTCATAAGCAACATATCCCAGGTTATATGTTTGTCCCCTTTCCTTAAATTCAAAGCAAGAATGACCCCAGAAGGGAATAAAATGAGGGAATATACCCAAATATAGGCAAAACTGGTGCTCAGTCTGCAGATGCAGGGGTTGTAGATCCCAGACATACCTGGAAAAGCCAGTGGAGATGGTGAACTACAACACTCTCAAATAACACTTGCAGAGTTAGTTGTAGCTGCCACCTTTCTCTTCTCCCAGCTGGACAAACACTTCCTTCTTCTCCTGCCCTTCCTCACTGGCCACTGCCAAAACCCTGCTGTTCTGGCTGTCCACTGCTGCCACAGAATCTCCTTTCCCCTCTTCCCGCTGCAGGTCAGGGAATTCTGTGCCTCATTTTCCCCCCAGACTGGCCCTGCATTGCCAGGATCCTACAGCATCCCTTGCTCGTGGCTGTTCCCATCACACCCCAGCTCCTTTCCCTATGACCTTTCCTTGTTTTGGTTCAAATTTCCCTTCTCCCAGTTTACAAAGCATTCTGCAAAGTTAAACACCAGTCTGCCCTCACCTCCCAGCCCCAGAAAGGTGCTACTATGCTCTGACTCCTGACAAGGCCTCTATTTCAAGGAGAATAGCAATATTAAAGTAATTTTCTCAAAATATTTCCTTTCGTGTGTGTGCATGGTGTGGGGGAGAAGCAAGAAGGAGTACCTGCATTTTCCTTCAGAGTAAATGCTTCTCAAATTACTCATTCTGCAGAGGAGCTAAATGCCTTTCATATTCCCCTAAAATTTCTTATTAAAATAGAGGCTGATAGGTATGCACCCATTTCAAAAGATTTGTTAGAATATACGAAAAGTTTTAATACAGAATTATTAGTCTTGTTTTGTTTCCACTGGTGTTACAAAAACATTTTGTTATTTTCCCAGACCAAGGAGGCTTCATAGAATACAGTTTTAGAAAAGGTAATCCATGTGTTTTTGTTTCAGAGGACAGAAATAAGATTCATCAGAGCTCTGTAGAGTAAAAAGTAGTTAAATTTAACTTTAAACAGTGAGGGGGTACAGAAAGACTTTCAGTGTGCTCATTCCTTCTTGCCCACAGTGTTTTGCACTGGATGTGGTCTTTCCCATCAATTTTTTTGCATACAACTGGCACAAATTACTTGTCTTTGAAACTGTTGGTGAAAGCGCAGGGAGTGAAGCACTTGACTGAGAATCTGAGTTGAGTATCCTTTTCTTTTAGTAGAAGGTTTGTTTCAAATTTGTTGTTTCTATGCCCTTCCTGCTGTGTTAACCTAGAGGGAGAGGAAACCTGGCATTTTTTCCTCCTCCTCTCCCTGAGACCTGTCTTTAAAATCAGTGATCTCCTTAATCTGGGTCCCCCTTATCTGCTAACAGATAAGGCTCAGTGGCTTGATCAGAAGTTAAACTCTTCTCTTCCAACTAGCTCACTGTGATTTATCACCTTGTTATAGTTCAGAGAAGATGCCCCAGCCAGGTGCAATGCCAAAAAGCAGCCCTTTGCTACCAGAGTGTCTGTTGGGTTCATTGTTTTCAGTACACTGCATTTTCTTACTGTCCCACTAGGAATTCATTTACCAGCTGATGATCTTCACTCCGCCTGTCTTTCACGGAGAAATTTCCTTCCCTTGCTGGCAATTGCACTGTCTTCCACTCCTGGAAGAGTTACCTTACGCTGGGAGGGTGAGGAGGGGAATTTGTGAGTGCTGTTCCTCTGCATTCAGGGTAGTAAATGTGTTACTTCTCCCTTGGGCTTAAAATGAAGCTGGTGAAATATAAATCCAGTTCAATGCCATCTGATGGAGCAGGATCTGTATTTCTCTGGGATATCTGCCAAAGCATCTTGTTGCCACACCTGAGGGCTTCCAGGCTTCATCTCAGCAAAGCATTCATCAAATTCACCAGTTCTTTTCATGCAGGATCGAGTATCTCCAGATGTGGCTGAGCAGTGGCTGCAGGATCTCTCTGCACTCAGGCCCACAGGGAGGCGGCTTCTTGACCTCACGTGTGGTGTGGAAATTAAAAAGTACAGACCATTTTCAGGTAGTCTGTAAATACCTCTGTTACATTCTGCACTTTTCACTAATTACTTTCCTGTATGAGTCAGACTGAAATCAAAGGCAATTGCAGTTGAGGGTAATCAAAGGCAACTTTCTGTCAAATCTTGCTGACACTGCTGCAGTATGTGCACCCAGGAATTACCCTGCTGTCCTAAACCCCAGTATTGTTCCACTGCTACTGTCAGGGTGATGCCTTAAGAGGCCTCC